>UCOK01018165.1:0-112484 GCA_900474325.1 Synergus umbraculus | reverse complement strand
GCCCTGGTTTGTAATGAACCGAATTGTGTTGTTTGCAAGTAAATATAAGAGACCACTTCGTTCGCTTTCCAAATAGCAATGATAGTTACCAGCCCTCTCAATTTGAGATGGGAATTCCGATAATCTGAATTTCATCTTGTGCGAAAGCGTTTTCGCGACCATTGCGTCAGGTCCAGATAGTTCAACGGGATGTCCTGAGGAGTTGCGGTTTAGAAAGACATTCGGGGGATAGTGGTAGGATCCGACCTTCATTTCGAATCCATTCAAATCGAGGAGTTTATTTGGAAAAAGATTCCTTTTCTTTATGTACTTTTGTTTTGAGTAGATACCAGTGAATGGATTGAAATTATGCAGCATCCTGATTAATCGATGATTCGGGAGCAAACCATTGTCGGGTTTTTCTACAACCTCAAGAATCGTGAAGTCGAGGAAATAGTTGGACCACATGTAGTGGAATACCTTTTCATAACTGAGAATGGGTTTCCCTTTCCCGGGTATGGCAATCATCAAACACTTGGGTCTAACTCTCTTTGCGAAGAGCTCATCTAAAAACTGGAGTGAATCAGCATTTTCTGAGTTTTCTAAATTGTCGATTGTCAGTTGAATCGCGATGAAGAGCGTTTCGAAATTTGGGTGTAATAATAGCTGGATTAGAGACTCTCGAATCTTTGACGTCTTAGAAATGCGCAAACTGATTATCTGACTCGGAATTTCATGCAGAACTTTTGTTATGATGATTGATATTCGGTTGTCCTGGATTTGCAAATCTTCACTAACTATCAGCATTATTTCAGAAACTCCCATCTTTCTTTTTATATGGGTAGTGATACGGTCAAGCCATTTTTCATCGTTAGATACTGTGGCAACATTTAAAAAGAGTAGAAAAAGAACAACAGCGTTGCAGAATTTTAGGTAGTTTGTCATTTTATGTTGTATTTAATGATATTTCTTCCTTAAAGCAATTAGAGGAATCTTATAAAAAGCCACCTTTCAAACCTGACTGCCTCCCCAACATTTTCCTAGTAAATGTTCGAATACGAATAGCGGTAGCAATTTTTAAAATTCTTTGTATATACTCGATTTACAGAAATGTGTGTATGTAAATTGGAAACAGTAATAGAATAAGTCTGTATTATCTATCGCTTCTCTAGTAATTTTCAGAATATAAAATTCGACCTACTTCAGCAGTAGCAAATTTTCAACAAGAAATGTATGAATTTTTAGGTAAAGTGGATTAGAACTGTATTTATTTATCGATTTTGAAATAATTTCAGAATTTAAAATGCGACCTACTTTTATGTTTGTATCTTCAAGTTTTTTCTGAATTTTGTAAATTGTCTGTTTTCTAGGAATTAAACATAATTACAAATGAGTGTAAAGAGAGTTTCAATAATTTTTGGATAGGAGAAGGTAGATAAAGCGACTTAATTGATAAAATCGCTAATCTTTGTTAATTAATTTTCAAAGTAAAATACACATCGATTAATAATGCAAAAGTATTTTTTAACATAATTAATATGCACCATTTTCAAGATTTTTCAAATAATAATGATTGAAGTTTATTAAAAGGATATGATAATTACTTTCGTTTGCGCTAATTACTACTAATTTTAATTGCTGCTTCGGTACATCTTTATTAGTTACACTTGTGCCAATATCGATACCAAAAACATTCCTACATAGTTCAATTCGTAACGTTTCTTAACATATTGTCTTTTTAAGCATTTGGACCATTTTAAGAGTAATAGATTTCCAGCTTCTGACGTGTAACGACTTTCAGCAAAGTGAGGCTATCATTACTACAATATTTTTTGTCCCTCCCTCTCTTAAAGATTGACATTTTTAAAACTATGGAGCAGGCTGAAAGTAATTTATTTCAGGCATTTTGTATACATAAACTTTTAGCCCGCACAGCAGACACAAAAAGGTGAATTTTTACACAGGGTGGGACAAAGAAAACTTTTTAAAAAAAGACACCTCCTCGGGAGGAAAAGGCAACACAGCCATAGATGCGTGTTTCGGCGTACTTTAACAGCAGTTCACAAATGAAAACCAAAATCGATAGAGAACATCCGAAAGAAAAGAAGAAAACGAGTGAAATACGAATATCGACTGATATATTTTCTTCTCCTCCTTGCCATCGATTCGACTTCCCCGGAGGAGGGGAAACCTGCTTCTCCCAGTGATAAATTAGACCCGAGTGTACCATCCTTTGAATGTATGCATCGACTCCCTTTAGGAACGGCGATTTTGGTTCGAAGTAAATAATCTTCGGCAAAGAAGCCATGCATTCATCCATGATCTTCATTGTAATATTATTTTCCGAATTTTTCTGCTTCCCAATTGCAATTAACGCCGTCGTTTTTCTAAGAATGCAAGCTACGTTCTTTTTTTCCAGAAGTATGTCAATGCACTCAGTATCTGTCAAAACAGTTCTAGATTTCCGAGCTAATGCATGCAAAATAGAATCGTTTTGTTCCCTCATATACTGCAACCTGCTAGCTATCGTCGTTGGAATGAGATTTGTCCTGTTTAAATCCTCCAATGTGTCAATAGGTAGATCAGATTTCTTGGTGAGTTTCGTGTCCGTTAGCAATACGAAGATGTTAGAAGAGAATATGGAGAATGCTAGCAGAATCGAGACAAATACAATCCTTTCCGATAATTTCGAAGGTTCACGTGGTACTGAGAATCCTAAAGTTTCTCGCAGGATGTCGAGCCAGGACCAAAGATCTTTATCTAATTTCAAGCAGGTCGTCATCAGCAAAATCATTAGTACCAGTAAAACCAAGTAAATCCATTTCGTCGAAAGCGATACACTTTCAATTCCTGTAGTTAAGCTTGGTATCAAAACACAGGTAGAAACTAATCCAGTACTCTTACTGAACGAACTTTGCTCCACGCAATTTATGTACTTTCCGCCCTGGTTTGTAATAAACCGAATTGTGTTGTTTGCAAGTAAATATAAGAAACCACTTCGTTTGTTTTTCAAATGGCAATGATAGTTACCATGACTCTCGATTTGAGATGGGACTTCCGATAATCTGAAGTTCATCTTTTGCGAAAGGGTTTTCGCGATCATTGCGTCAGGTCCAGAAATTTCAACTGGATATCCTGAGGAGTTGCGTTTTAGATAGACATTCGGGGGATAGTGGTAGGATCCGACCTTCATTTCGAATCCATTCAAATTCAGGAGTTTATTTGGAAAAAGATTCCTTTTCTTTATGTACTTTTGTTTTGAGTAGATACCAGTGAACGGATTGAAATGATGCAGCGTCTTGATTAATCGATGATTCTGGAGCAAACCATTGTCGGTTTTTTCTACAACCTCAAGAATCGTGAAGTCGAGGAAATAGTTGGACCACATGTAGTGGAATACCTTTTCGTAACTGAGAATGGGTTTTCCTCTCCCGGGTATGGCGATCATCAAACACTTGGGTCGAACTTTCATTTCGAAAAGCTGATCTAAAAACTGGATTGAATCAGCATTTTCTGAATTGTTTTTTGTCTCTTGAATCGCGATGAAGAGCGTTTCGAAATTTGGGTGTAATGAACCCTGGATTAGAGCCCCTCGAAACTTTGAAGTCTTGGATTGGCGCAACCTGATTACCTGACTCGGAATTTCGTGCAGAACTTTTGTTATGATGTTTGATATTCGGTTGTCCTGGATTTGCAAATCTTCACTAACTATCAGAACTGTTTCAGAAACTCTCATCTTTCTCTTGATGTGGGTGGTGAGACGGTCTAGCCATTTTTTATCGTTAGATACTCCGGGAAGATTTAAAATGAGTAAAAAAAGAGTCACAGCGAAGCAGAATTTTTGGTAGTTTGTCATTTTATATTGTACCTCATGAGCGTTCTTCCTTAAACTTGTAGTTAGTAGATTTTTAGAGAAAGGAACCTTTCAAACCTTTCTCTCACATAACACCGTAGTGAGACATCCAACGTTTCTCTGGGTACTGTGCGAATACTAAGAGCGGTAGCAATTTTGCAAAGTACATTTTTGCATATAAGTTACAGAAATGTATCTTTATAAAAATTTAAGGCAACCTACTTTTATTTGTATTATGGAGAAGTGCAAACCTTTCTACAGTATAGAAATATCGATTGGATGACTTTCCTAAGAAAAATACTGAAGAAGAGTACGTAAGATGAAAATAAAAGAAAAATGAAAAAATAACTTGTGAAGTTGCATCAACATTTTTTCTTATTCTATTTAGTCATGTATGGATAAATTAGCCAAAACTTAAGGAAACTTTTGGGAAAATTTTTGAGCCTAGAATTTTTGTGACTTTTTTTGGGACCTAAGATTGTTTTTTGGGACTTGTTTTGAGATATTATGATTTTTTACACTTGTAAAATATTTTAAAATAAAAATACTATGGAATTCTTTTGATTTTGTTTAAGTCTTATGTTGATGTCTTATTTTTGTATAATTTTTTGTCGTTAAACTTTTGACATTTCTCGGGCCTTGATTTTGAAGACGGTTTTGGACTTTATATTTTTTTGATTTTGTTCAATTTCTGTATTAGGGGCCTTATTATTTTTTGTACTATTGTGTGGCCTTATATTATTGGGACTTCTTCTGACATATTTTGGGTTTACAAATATATTTTACTGTCTCAATTCAATCAGTCTATTCTATTGAACATTAACTTTTTTTACTTTCTCTTTTCGTCACTATTTTGGACCTAATTCTTTGTGTCCCGCAATTTAGTTTTCTTTATTGTGTGTCTTATTTTTTGAACTCATGTTTGGATCCTATTTTTGGTACCTTATGCGAGTATTACGTTATTGGGCCTTATTTTTGGGACATAATTAGTATATTATATATTTTTCATATGTTGGGCCTTATTTTAATATTATTTATCTCTTAGAATTTGAGGTATCATATAATATTTAGGAATCGATTTTGGGTCATATTTTTCAATACTATTTTGATTCTCTTTTTCGGATTCTTACTTTTTGCGTCTTATTTTTTGGGTTCTACATTCACGTTTGATTCTTTTATGATTTTGGGCCTTATATTTTTGGGACTTATTTTATGGAGGCTTATTTTTACGAAATACAATTGTAAAATATATATTTGAATATCGATTCTACTGAGGAATGAAAAGGAGGAATGCAATTCACATGAGTGAAAATTGTGGAAAGTGAATATTTTATTTTTTCACATTACCATGCAATAATCTTCGTTGTACTCTCTATTCTGATTTACACTGGACCAGTGCAGTAGGTGTAATTTACAGAGCGTACAAGGAAGCGAAGTTGGCTTCTAATGTACCCAATAAAGTATCTCTTATATGGCTAGGCGTCGATCTCGTTATGCATCGCGAACAATTATTCAGCCATGAAGGAAACGTCGGAAGAAGAAGCCAAGTCAAGAGAAATGTGTCTGGACTGGCTAAATTAAAGAAATGAGCGAAACGCAAACCTATATAACCTTTCTTTCACTCTGAAAAAAATGCAAGGCTTTCAACAAAATTCACAATAATGTAAGAGAGTGTGAGAAGTGGTGGGTGAGTGGGGGAGCAGGAGGGTTAGAGGGTTTGGTGGAGAATTGGGAGGGAGCGGGGGGATTTGTCATTTTTTGGGGCTTTCCTGTAAGATTTCCTGACCACCTTGCATTTTTTTTCCATTTTTTCAAATCCTTTTTAGTGAATCTTAAGTTTTGTTAAATTCTTTTACGTGCATTTATTGAAAATTAAAATTCTTGGAATTGAAAATCATCGAAATGTAAAATTTACCAAATAGAAAATTTCCGATATTTGTTATTTTTTAATTTTATAATAAATATTTTAAATCCTATAGTAAACTCCGTTGAATTTTATTTATAATAAAAAATTCTGTCATCTGATATGAAAAGCTATACGTTTTCATAATAAATCTAATAAATGTATATTAAAAATAATTAATATTATTTTTTTAAATTCTTTTCATACGTCTATTAATTTTAATAGATATACATATATGTTTTCATTTAAATATGTATTCATATGAATAAATTTGCATATATTATACATTATACTAAATTTTATGCAGATTTTTCTAACAGTGAAAAACGTAAATACATTCTGTAATAAAAAAATTAAACATGTACATAACAATAAAAAAGTTAATGATTTTTGCATCACACAGAGGGACTAACAAATCTTTTCAGATTAAGTAATGTTAAGAGGTAATTTCTCAACCTATTTGAACGCTTTTTTTTTAATTAAAAAAAACGTCCAATCGGTTGAGAAACGGTTTCTGAATAGCAATTTGTACAAAATCATTTTTTTGACCCACTGTGCATCGATTCGTCCGAAGCTATACGTATATGTGTGTGTTTCCTGACGAAAGTTTCGAAACGAAAACCTGGAGAAAGTTTTGGATTTAAATTCATTCCGAACCTATCTGAAATTTTCCAAACCATTACAAAATTTGTATCTGAACCAAAAATTTTCATTCCGATTTAAGCCGAATTGTAATCCAAAAGAATCCGTATTCAAAATTAATCTGATATATCAATCCGAATAAATTCGGTCAATCTGAATAAATACGAACTTTTCTGAATCTTTCGGATTGATTTGGATAGACCGGATTCATTCGGTTTGGTTTTAAATGGGCCTCGGATTAATCCGGATTGAAAACTTCCTCCGGCTTAAATCGGAATGAAACTGTTTGGCTCGGATAAAAATTTCGGAATAATTCGAAAAATTTCGAATTTGCTCGGAATAAATTTCAATCCGAAAATTTCGCCATGGAATCCAATCTGAGGCAGTCCGAAGTATTTTTAGCCATTGCGAATTCTGTATCCTAATGAATTCAAATTATTCCCAGCCATTCCAATTCAAGTTTTCAATCCGAATGATTTCGTACATTGGATCCGAACGAATTCGTGGCTCATCCAAAGAATGTTTCAAATCGAATGAGTCCGAAGTTTCAATCCGAATGAATCAGGTCTATCCGAATCAATCCGAATGATTCCAAATTATTTGAATAAAATCTAATTCGATGGGATTGAACCGATTAACTCGGATTGAAGCTTCGGATTCATTCGAATTAATTTGTATTCACCGGATTCTTTCAGAAAGTTTACGGATTACACATTTGGATTTATTTTAAATCAGCATCGGATTGAGCCAATCCAAATGAATCCGGTCAACTAGGACTTTCAATCCGAATGAATCCGATCTATACAAATCAGTTCGAATGATTCCAAAAAATTCGGATTCATTCGGATTGAAAGTTCGAATTAACTCTCGTTAATTCGGTTTAGCCGATTCAAACGGATTAAAGGTTCGGATTGATTTTAAATGGGCTTCGGATTAATTCTGATTGACAACTTCCTTCGGATTAGATCGGAATGAAACTGTTTGGTACAGATACAAATTCCGGATAGATTCGGAATGAATTTCAATCCGAAGCTTCTGCTAGGGTGGTCTAATAACTTCTTCTCTCTTTTTTTAGTTCTTTTGGTTTCTGGGTCGGATTTTTGCGTCATATGCCATTGGGAGTTACTACTATATTATTGTGAATTATTTTTAGATATTATAAGATTGGAATTTGTTTTTTAAGGCATATTGTTTTCAAAACCTAATTTTTGAACCTATTTTGTGTCTATTCGGGGTCTGTTATTTGAAATTCATTTTAGATCTGGTGTTCTTGGCACTTATGGACTTTCTTTTGGGCCTTATATCATTGGGTCCTATTTAAAGCCTTATGGTTTTGTGGCCTTGTTTTTTTTTATTATTTTTTTTTTATTTAATTATTGGACATACTTTTTTACCCTTAGCCTTGTAATTTTGGGAGTATTTTTGGGCCTCGAATTTTTTGACTATTTTTGAGACCTAAGGTTGTTGTCATTGCATTTTTTGGGACTTGTTTTGAGATATTATGATTTTTTGCACGTATTAATGGGACTAATTGCCATAGGGCCTTGTTTTTAATTCTTTGATATTTTGGGATTTACGAAATACAATGTTGAAATATTTTTAAATAACGATACTATGGAATTCTTTTAATTTTGTTTGTCTTATGTTGATGTTTTATTTTTCTATAATTTTTGGGCCTTATATTTTTGGAACTTCTTTTGAGATATTTTGGGTTTGGAAACATATTTTACAGTCTCAATTTAATAAGCCTATTTTACTGAACATTAAATATTTTGAATTTCTTTTTTGGTCACCATTTTGGATCAAATTCTTTGTGTCCCGTAATTTGGTGTTCCTTATTGTAACTTTATTTTTAAACTTCATGTTTGGATCCTATTTTGAGTACCTTATGCTAGTATTATGTTATTGGGCCTTATTTTGGGGACATAATTAGGATATTATATATTTCGTCATATATTGAGCCTTATTTTAATATTATTTATCTGTTAGAATCTAAAGTTTCGTATAATATTTTACAATCGACTTTGGGTCTCATTTTTCAATTCTATTTTGATTCTATTTTTCGGGACCTTACTGTTTGGGTCTTCTTTTTTGAGTTCTACATTCACGTTTCATTTTGTTATTATTTTGGGCCTTATATTCTTGGGACTTATTTAATGGAGACTTATTTTTACGAAATACAATTGTAAAATATATTTAAATTTCGGTACTACAATCGATTTTGGGTCTGATACAGATTAGTTAGGATTCATTTGGATCGAAATTTTCTGACTAATTTCATTTTTGCTCGGATTAATTCGGATAGGAATTTGCTGGCTGACTTCGGATTGATTCGGATTTGATTTCTCTTTTTTCGACGGATTGAAACTGATTCGCTTGGATACAGACTTCAAATTGAAAAGGATTCAAAGGTATATGAAATTTTTCCATCGAAAACTTTCGACAGGGTTGGGAATGCCCGTTTAATTAGTTAACATTCTCTCACGCATCAGCGATTCGACTCATCTGGATTCGACGCTTGACGTAACGCTTTTCTTCGGAGATCGTCAGTTTTACATGGCATGGCATGGCGGTAATTTACTCAATAATGCAAACAGAACAGGTATTTGAACAGCAACATCAGGCACGAGGAAATGAAAGCCAGTCACTTCTAGTTACGGCTTATGGCTTATGGCTCGCTCTGCATTTGAAGGCTATCGGGTCTCGCAACCACGCCTTCGACTCGCCTTGTCTTACCTTGTCTTGTCTTGTATTTCTCATTGTCCAAATTTCCGACTTTCAATATATACAGATACATAGTTGTCCAAAAAATTGCTCGAGTTTGACTGGATTTCAGAGAGCAACTATTATGGAGTGCGGATGAAAAAGGAAAGGTTGCAATAAGAGACATGCGGCTGAACAAACTTTAGTTGAAAGGAACTTCGAGTGTATGGACTTTTTTTATTGAAATAGTTATTTAAGATCTCATGGACAGTTCATTGTTTTTATTTTTTTATTTACTTCTTTTCTTCTTTATTAACATTTTTTTTATTTCATTTAATAGAAGGCTCAAGATATGACTTGTGATATAAGGGTAAAAAAATAAATAAAATGATATAAGTTTTAAAATATCAGAAACAGTAAGCATTTAAGTCCCAGAATTTAAACACTCAATCATATATGACCCAAATAATAAATCCCTAAAGTACAAAAATAAAGGAAAAGATGGTGGTGGTACAGGAAGAAATGGAACAGGGGATAAGTGGTGAGAGAAAGGGATAACAGAAGGGGCAGATATTGAGAGTATCTGGAGAGGGTTACGAGGGGTAAGTGAAAGGGTCAGTTAGAGGAGGTAGATAATTAGAGGTGAGATGGAGAGAAAAAGGGTAGATAGAGAAGATAAAGAGTACATGAAGGACAAAGGGGGTAAATTGGTGGGTATAGGAGTGGGCTTGAGTGATAGAGAGAGTTAGGGAGTGATGGGCGGTTCAAGGGGGGGGTAAATGGAAGGTTAGGGGGGGAGTGGTGTAGTTTTTGTGGGGCCGGAAGGGAAGGACAGAGAGGGTAGATAGTGGCGACAAGTATTTTTAATCAAAGGTGGTAAATGAGAGGGTTAGATAGATGTAGTAGATGGTTAGAGGGATGGTAAAAGGGTAGATGTGGCATACACAACCGTGGAGGGGAAGATGTGGTTAATAGGGGGGTTAGAGAAATTGGGTAGTTTGACACCGGTAAATAAATTTTTGTGTATATCCATCGCTTTCACTAGGCTCTATCTTTTTCTATCCTTTTTTATTCTTTCCAAAAGATTTGAATAAGTTCTATCCACTTTCTCTATCTTTTAGTCTATCTCTTCCAAAAAACTTTACATATCTTTCTATCTCCCATTGGCAATCTTTTTCTATCCTTAGTTACAAACTTATTAATTATCAAATTTTGAACATGCATAATAATATTTTAAATAAAATACTTCAAAAACGATAGAGGATTTAAATTATTAGACGCGAATAGATGTGGATATAAATGTATGGATTGAAAAGGATGGACTTCCTAGTAGATTGTAAGAGGAGTAGAAAAGGATTGAGATAATCAGATTAAGGTTAGCCATGGATAGAAATGTAGTGATTGAAAAGGAAACACATAAAATACACTTCAAGAGACATAGTAAAGGATTGAAAAGACTATACAAGGATAAAAATGGATTAAATGGTAAAGATTTAAATGGATAGACATAATATTATACTTTAAGAAAGATATTGAGGGATTGAAATTATTGCACGTGGATGGATGTGGATATAAAGGTATGGATTGTAAAGGATAGACTTCCTAGTAGATTGCAAAAAGGATAGAAAAGGATTGAAAAAACTATATAAGGTTAGAGATGGATAGAAATGGTAAAGATTGAAATGGATAGACTTTTTAGTATACTTTTTAGTATAGACTTAAAATACACTTCAAGAGAGATAGCAAAGGATTGAAAAGACTAGATAGGAGCTAGATAGGAATCGTAAAGATTGAAATGACTTCGTGGTATACTTAATGAGAGTAGATTAGTAGAGATTGATAACGATAAGCGTGTAAAAGATATAGGTAAGGATTCAAATGATTAGACAAGGGATAGATATGGATAGGAAAGTAGGAATTGAAAAACATAGGCGCTGCAATAAATTGCGAAAGGGATTTAAAAAGATTGGTGTGGATAGACGAAGAATAAAGAAATATTCTGCGTGGAAAGATGAAGGATAGGAAATTATTGGAAAAGATAGTCGAAGGGTACAGAAAGATAGAAAAAGATTGAAATGATTATACAAGGATAGATATGGATAGATTAGTAGAGATTGAAAATGATAAGCGTGTAAAAGTCATAGGTGAGGATTCACATGATTAGACCAGGAATAGACATAGATAGGAAAGTAGGGGATTGAAAAACATAGACGTTGCTATAGATTGTAAACGGGATAGAAAAGGATTAGTGTGGATAGGCGGAGAATAAAGAAAGATTGTCATGAATAGGGATGGATACATTCAATCCTGAAGATTGAAAAAGATTCAAATAGATAGACTTTCTATCTTTTTACTTCCAACAGGGAAGGAAATACATTGTTGGTTACGCAGGAAAGAGTCAGGGGGGGGGGTAAATAGGGAAAGGGGTACGTAGGGAAGGGATACGTGGCGGGTAAACTGTGAAGGGGTAAAGTGGGAAATAACAAAGGGGATAAATGGGGAAGGAACACTTGGGGGATTCAGATGAATAAAAAGGTGGAACGAGTACACAGGGGTACTGAAGGACTGGTAAAGGGGGTGAATGGGAAGGGACGGGAAGGGGTAGCTGCTCTTGAAAAAGTGGTTTTAGAATTGTTGAGATATTTTTTGTAATATAGAGATAATTTTTATAAAATTATTATTTATATTTGATGGAAAATAAATTAGAAGTTAATATGAAAAAAAGGTAATTTTAGAAATTATGGACTTTGAATGAGAAAAGGTGTAATTATAATCATTATATATACGTGGCCCAAGTCTACGCACCCCGAGAGTATCGCATTGGTTAATTTATATTCACTCAATAATTAATTCGCGGAAACTCGCTTTCTCGCTTTTTCCACTCGGCTCGACGTGGTAACCTCGCTCGGTTACGGGTTACACTCACCGGCCCTGAATTCTAGACATCGACCTGAGATCGCCACTTAAGAGGATGTTTGCACAAGTCTGAGAATTCATTGATCAGAATCTGGATAATCATCACCAATTTATGGATTTTTATCATGGAAAAATATTTTATATTTTCCTCTAGAGTATCATAAAAATAAAAATAATCACTTTTTCCCAGCGCCGACACATATTTAATAATTCATACTTGTGTAACAAAAGTTGTTAGCAAGGAAAAGTAGTTTATTTGAAAAACGAGTTTAAGTTCATTACAAAATCATTTCTGCAAGATAAATACATTATGAAGCCATGCAGAAATGTTAATAAGTTAGTTTATTTTATTAATATTAGAATTGAATGGTTATTTGATATTTGCAAATGAATTGAAATAGATATAGTGGAGAATAGATTGTAATTTAATTTACAGTAATTTTCTTACGCTTTGATTTCGAATTTGAAAGAAATTTATTTTTTAAATAAATTAAAAAAATGTAATGTACTTTAAAAAATGTATTATAAGAGGAGAATGTAAACAGCTTTTTAAATTTCAAGGAAAAAATGTCAAAAAATATTCAAGAAACGATATTGCAGATTGACCTCGATGTCTCACGCATCGTTTATCGAATCGATTTCACTTTCAATGAGTGCTACTATTTTGCAACGCCCAGTGACGTAAAATTTCTAATTCTCCGAGTCAATTCCTTAATTTCAACTTTCTCTGAAAATTTACACCCAAATTGAGTTACTGTTGGCCAAGTTTTATTCAAAACGTAAGAATCATATTTTACGTTGACTCTGTGGATGCGCAAATAATTTTCTTCTTGTTTCTTCATTAGGGCTTAAATATTGCTTTAATTTTTAATACTTAAAATTTGAGTATTTGACCCAAAAAACTTACAAAAATTTAGGATAAAAAAAACTACAAAACCAAAGTATAAGTACCAAAAAAATATAAAAAAATATGTAGGTTCCAAATATAAAAAACAAACATTTTTAAAATTTAAACAAAGCCCATCCAAAAACAAGTCCCAAAATAAGACCTAGTCTATAGCGTACATATATAGAACGTAGAATATTCAAAATTAGACTGAATCCTATAACGAATAAAATAGTCCAGAACTTTATGATGTAAAATATAAGGCCCAAATTATAAAGTTTAAAGTATTACACAAATATATAAGACCTATGTCCTAAAATAAAGCACACGAAAATAAAGGATCAACAAATAATATTCAAATAAGCGGAAAATATAGAACGAAAATCTGATCCAAAACGATGAGAACAAAAATAAAACAGTAAATAAGGCCCAAAATGTAATAAATCAAACATAAGGTCTAACGTACAGGAAATTTAATACTCAAAATAATGTCAAAGAATAATGATTCAAAATAAAGCCCACACATAAGATCGAAAATATGGTCCAAGAATAGTTGATGCTAAAATATAAGTCCCAAAAATAAAAGTTCCAAACATATACCCTTATTCTGGGTCTAATATTTTAAGTATTATTTTTTGGGCATTATATTTAATAACATTTATACTTTGATGCACATTTTGGGCCCAATTTTCATAACTTCAAATTTGGGGCCTTATATTAGGACAATATTCAAAGAATTATATTTTTGGCCATATATTTATTCAAATTTATATTTTAGTGCTTATTATGTGCCCAATTTTCATAACATTACTCCTTGGGTCTTATATAGGACCCAAAATCTAATATTCCTCTCTTATATTGGGACCAATTTTTGAAATATTATGTTTTCGGCATTATATTTAATAACACTTATATTTTGGGTGCTCATTTTGCGCCCAATTTTGACTATACTACACTGAATCTTATATTGGGCCCAAAATTTCAAAATATTAATATTTTGGGCCCACTATGTTTAAGCTTAATTTTTTTGGGTCTTGTTTTTGTCTTATAGTTTTCCTTAATATTATTGGTCTTATTTTTGCATCCTAGATGAAAAATTGTTATTTCTTGGATTTAAAAAAATATATTTTTTTAAATAACATATCTTTATTAGTTAGATAATGAGGTCTATTATTTTCTTTAAGCTGGCAAGTGTCTCAACACGTTCCTAATGTATTCTAATGCGTTCACGTTCACTTTCAAAGTGGATTCCATCGGTGTGGCTGTTTGAAAGTGAATTGATTCCGGAGTGTAGGTTACCTATAAATAAGCGACATACCCGAGTCGAGTAGCCTTTAAGTTTTTTTTTTAACTGTTATGTTTTTCATAAACAATATTACACACGAGTTGCAAAATTTTGCTCAGTCTTGTCCTCATAAATTACTTTCTCTCGAGCCGATATTGATCATTTAATACATACATATCTGATTGCCTCGCCAATATATATAATTGCCTTAAAGATTGGGCGATCTTGAAATCTAGTAACCCTGAAATTTGATTGGCTGAGAATATTTTTACTTCTTATATAATTTACTTTTTTATTTAAAATGATTTTGAAAAAATTTCCATTTTCATTTATTTTATACAAACATTTTTTTCGGTCCGATTCTATGTGATAAAGGTTTTAAATATTAGTTTTTAATTTTGAGCCTTATAATTTTGAGCCTTATAATTGAGGTCTTATTTCTGGGACTTTTGCTTTGGGTCTTATGTTGAGTCTAATAGTTTTTATATTATTTTAGGGTCGTATAATTTGTATCTTCTCATTTGCACCTTATTTTGAGTTTAATAAATGTTTTTTTATTTTATATTTATCACATATGACCATTTTATTTTTGGGTCTTATTTTGGGCTTTAAATTATAACTGTATTTTTGGTTTTATTCTCGGATTTTTGTACTCAGGGTCTTATTTTGTTTGCTTTTTTAGGTTTACCTTTTTTCAATTTATTTTTACTCTTATTTTTTTACCTTAGTTTGGGTTTTATGTCTGGGCCCTGTGTTTGGGTCTTCTTTTAGGTCCAAAAATACCGCTTTATTTTTTTCATATAATATTTTCCGGACATATTTTCAAATTTCTTATTTTTGGACCTCATATTAGGTCTTAAATTTTAGCCCTAGATGTTATGTCTAATTTTTTAATTCTTTTATCTGGACCTTATATTTTCAGATATATTTTGAGCCTTATATTTCTAGATATATTTTGGGACTCAATTTTTAGAAATTATAGATTATGGTATCATGTCTCTTTGTAGGTCTTACATGTGAGTCTTATACTTACGCCTTATATATTGGGCCTTATATTTTCAAATATATTTTGGGACTCATTTTTGAAGCTTATGGATTCTTGCTTCATTTTAGGTCTTACATATATCATAGACCTTATATTTTGTGACTCATATTTACAGTTATATTTTGGGACTTATAATGTCTGTATTTTATATATACATTTTTGGATCTTATTATGAATATTATTTATTGCCTTCAATCTGGTACTTGTATTTTGGGCCATTTTTTGGGTTCATACATTTCGGGCCTTATAGTTTTGGGCTTTATTTTGGTTATATATTTGACGTAGTTAAGGTCGTACACTTTTGGGCCTTATACTTACATGGAACTCGATATATTTTTTAAACTAAAATTTGCAAAGATTATGCTGACAGAAGAATAACTTTTAATGAAACAATTGTATTGGATTCGTTTTCGCTACAGGCGCGAATGAAAGTGATTGCTTTTGAAATCGGAACCGGAACGATCCGAATAAACGAAAGCTGTGGTCTCGTTAACGTAAAAAGCCGTGTAAATATTTAAGACTTCGTGGGCACTTTTTTACAAGTAGAATTATACTCGGGAATCCTATCGAGGATATCGGAGAAATTCGTGACGTTGTAAAAGTGCCTAATTTGATGACTAGACACAGGAGAAAAATTCTTAACTGATCGATTAAAGTGGAACGATTCATTGATTACACTCATTGGCATCTATATGCTCAGTGAGAAGTCAATCATTCAATTTATTTCGAAGATCGAAAAAGAGCTGAGATAAAAAACACTTTTCTTTTATACGACGAAAAATAATTTTATTATGTGATAGTAAATAAATAAATAAATATCTTAGATATTTTGGTCTGCTTTTAACTGCTTCTTTTAAGATTTAAGAAATTGATACGATTTTAAGGATTAGAGCATATTTAGTCTATGGGTATAATAACTTATTAATTATTAATTAATAAGCCTTATTAAGAATAAATAATTAATTATTAACTAATAATAATTTATTAATAATAATTAACTATTTATTATAAATTATATTTAAAAATAGAAAATTCAACTTTCCGGCTAAAGTATGCGAGATATGTACGAAAAAAAGTTAAGAAACGCGATTGTTGGCCTTAAAAAAAGCTACAAATTTTGTTTTAACGATTTTTTACGATTTCAGTAGTTTTCATTTTAAACGTGAAAAATGCTAATAAAAAATGATAAATTCAAGTTACCACCCAAAAAACGTGAAATATAAAAAATATTACGGAGATAGGATACATAGTTTTCGTATTAATCGTAAAAATACGTTTAAAAATAAAAAAATAATATTTTCCTAACAATAACTTTCGAAAAAATTATCAAACTGGATGGCGCTTTGGCACACTTCTCTAAGATATAAAAAGAAAGGACGAGTTCATTAGCCAGCCATTTTTGGCAAACGGTTCTATTTTTATCCATCAAAAGACTCTTTTTGAAAATTAAAAAGTGCACAACGAGAATAATTTTCACATTTCCTCGATTTCGATTGACGAATAACACTATACGATTAAAATTTAATTCAAATTAATGTTCTTTAATTGTATTCCATTACTGTTTTTTTCTTCTGTTTTCCATTAATTTTCTCAAATTTAAAGGAAAGGCTTCTTACAATTTAAAAAAAGAAATGTCTTCTCAATATGTCTCGCTTCAGTAAACCGGTGCAGTATCTAATTTTCAAGACTCATTATAGCACAATCTTGAGGTGTTCGCTGGAGATTTCAACGCTTCACTTTCCATAGCCTTCGACGTGCCAATGCTCTCATTTTTACGCCGTCGTACGTCGAGAGTCCAGAGACAAATTTCAAGAGCACTGGTCTCCAAAAATTCATGTCAAACCAATTGAAATCCTTTCTTTTTTACTTTTTTAAAAATATTTATTCTAAAATATTTTTTAAAATTATTTTAAAACAGGTTTTTATCGATTAAAATCAATAATTTTTTATTATATTAATTATAATTTATTATTATTTATTATATTATTATTCTTTATTATTATTTAAGATTATTTCTTTTATTATCAAGAAAATGTCAGATTGTCAGATATGTACAACGATTTTCCTGTGCCCCCTCTCCTCCTCCCTATATCCCCTTTTCCCTCACCGAAATCCATATATCCCCCCTATACCTTTACCACCACCCCACTCTTGACGTGTGTACCAGACTTTACGATTCAGTGGCAAGTGAAATTACTTGGAGAATTTACATGTCGAGAATTACGATCTCAACATGTGAAACGGAAGGGAGACAAGTCATTGTTCCGTGGAATCAAAGCGATTATATCAGAGATCGGAGAGTGTGGAAACTGTATTCGTTTTTAAACATGGATTGAGAAATCAACTTTTTGCTGATTGAAATCTACACTTCATAGGTGCAATATTACTTTTGATGCAATCTGCACCGAATCTGACGCAAATCCGTTTTATTCTGACTAAAAATTACTTTAATTAACATTTTTTTATATTAAAAAAAATATTTTAATTTTCAAAAACCTGACGCAAATCTCTGATCTGATCGATAATTACCTCAATTTTCAAAAATATCGATTAAAACTGGTTGTAGAGTGATTAAAAGTTGTTAGTTATTTAGGGCTATACATTTTGGAACTTATTTTGTGGATCTTGGTTTCCTCAAGCCTTAATTCAAAGAATTTATTTTTGTACTGCATTTTTGTTTGCCTTATATTATTAGAAATTATTTTTGGGTCATACATTTTTGTACATATTGATTTTGAGACTTATAAAATTGGGTCTTATCATTTAGATTTTTTTTCGGTTATATTTTAATCCAATTTTATGGGTACTATATTTTGGTCATATTTTATTTTATTGTATTTTCGGGGCCCATATTCATATTTTCCTTCACTATCTTATTTTTAAGTCCTATATTTTGTGTCTTGTTTTTGGGCTATACAGTTTTATTAATATTTTTGGATATTTTGATTTTAAAACTTATAATATTCAACCTTATCATTGGGATATTTTTCTCAGCTATATTTTAATGAACTAATTTTATGGGTACTGTATCTTGAGCGTTATTTTATTGTATGGAATTTTTGTGTAATATATTACCCAATCTTAATAGTCTTTTTTATTAGATTATAATCATTTGTTCTATTTTATGTCTTATACTTTTGGGCCTTATGTTATTGGTTATATTTTAGGGTCCTATATTTTCAATATTATCTTACTTATCTTATTGTTTACTTATCTATTGTTTTTTCCTTTAGACTAATTTTTGGGTTCCATAGGTTATTATTTTTGGGACTTTAATTTTTGGTATTTTCAAAATGTCAAGTTATGTTCTTGATCAAAAAATAGCTGATGGAAAGAAAATCTTTTAAACAAATAAAAAATACGAGTTCATGAAATTTTTCTCGAGACTAATACGTAAATATAAGGATCACTTTAATATGAAATGGATCTCTCTGGTAAAAATTACAGGTAAAAATTTTTATTGGCACTAAATTAGTGTAAACAAGAAAGTGAAAAATCAGAGAAATGGGCCTCGAGACATAAGATTTCTACACATTACTCTTCAGAATGTCAACCACAAACTGAAAATATGTGCTACTAAGTATAAGTAATTTCTCCATTCTAATTATCAAATGACAGTGTATGTGTCAAGAGCAAATTCTCGAGAGACGAAGATAAGTGGAAATTGATTCGAAACGATCAAATTTTAGAAAAAAATGCATTTGGGTCTTACTTTTGGGAATTATATATTTGGGGCCTTATTTTTGACTTTAAGACATTATAACTTAGATTTATCGGTCTTATCTTTTCGGGACTTATTTTGTTGATCCTATGATATTTTTGTCTTTCTTAAAACTTAAATTAATGAATTTATTTTCGGTCTTATATTTAGTGTATTTTTTCGGCTCAAGTTTAATGAATGTATTCATTCTGAGTAATATATCTTGGGTCTTATTTTATTGGATCGTATTTTCGATTCTCATCTTTAGATCCTATTTTTAGTTCCTATTTTTTGGTCTTATTTTGGGTCTTATAATTTGTTTCTTATTTGTGGTTGCTAAAATTATCTAATTTTAGGGGGGTTCTTTTTTATTAGATTATATTCATTTGTTATATTCTTGTGTCTTATGTTATAGATTTTATTATGGGCCTTATATTTTGAAAATTATTTTATTATATATTATTTTTACTTTCACTTGTTTGTCTTATTGCTCTATATTTTCGAATCTTAATTTATTGGGCCTTATTTTAGGTTTTTATTCTTGGGCCCTGTTTTTGGGCCTTATTCAGATTATTTTTGATTCAAATGACTAATACGATATTTACTTTCGTTTATTATTCCTATTACACCAAAAATTATCATACACAATAAGGTACCAATAAAAATCAGGAAAGAAATGCGACAGACCTTTCTCTCTCTCAGCAGTGCCGAGTTCCTTAGCTAAATCCTCATGAAATTCGCACCACCTCACATGAATGCACTTTTCTGTTGTTTTTACACTGTCCTAGATAAAAGGAACGTGAATTGTTGTCTCCAATAGAAATAAGAGTACCACGCACAGCACCTTCCGCTTTCGCACGAGGACTTTCGCGGGACTTTCGAGAGGTGTTCGACAATTGGGAAAAAGGGAAAAAAGGCCGGGAAAATTGCCGAAAGACAGTTGTAGCGCTTCGAAGTGGACAAACCGTGTCTAGCCCGGCCGGAGACTGGCGCTGGGGAAGTGGAAAACACCAGGAGTAGCATACGACTTCGTCTGGAAAGCTTTCTACGAGAAGGACGGGGGCAATAGGAGGGGATAAGACAGCCATTGGCGTCCACAGCCTGGAAAAGAGAACTTCACCTAAGAAAGAGCAGAGAGAATCCCCAGCTGAGAGGATCTCTTTTTTTTTCTTCTGAGAACCGTATAATCACATGGACAGTGGCGTAGAAAGGAGATTTGCTTCTGAGATGAGGAGAGTGGGTGGACTTAATAGGATTGGTACTAGTTATATTCAGTGTTTAAGAATCAGGTGTTGGGATAATTGATGAGTAAATGGGTTAGGGTTAGGTAAACGATGAGAGATGATGAGATGCGGTTAGTTGGATTCATTTATGATCGGTCTTGGTCTTGTTATGATTATCAGGCTGTATTAATAGGCGGGATAGGTAGTAATCATATGGCAAAGTTTGTAATCTGAGATCATTAATTGGCAGTGGGTGTTTTAAATGGTGGTTAGGAAGCTATTCTTGTTATGTGGAATGAGAGTTTCTTTAAATATTCGGCGAACAATGTCGTCTGAATAAAATTATTTTTTTTTAAATGTTTCTGTCCTTACTTTTACATAATTCCCCATCTTTCGCTTTTCTATATCTAGTAATTTCGTGTACCTTTCCTAAGCATACTATTGATACTCCTCCTCCCCTTCGTTTTTTTTATCTTTTCTGTTTAATTAGATTCATATTTTTTCTTTACTTTTTTTCCTTTCTTGACATGGAATTTATAATTATATGTAAAATGATGATGATTATGAGGAGTGCAATGATCTCCATACTCGTTACCGTTGTGATCATTCTACTTTACATCATCAACCTTTTTCTCATCTTCGTAATCTTTCTAATAATTTTACTCTGCATAAATTATTCCACTCATCATCATCATCATCCTTCTTCTTATATTCATAATCTTTCTAATCATATTATTCTTCATAATTATTCCACTCATCATCATACTCCTCCTCCTCCTCCTCCTCCCTTCCTCTCTCCCACTACATCTCATTCACTTCCATCTCTACCCTCATCCTCCACCCCTATTCCCCTCCTCCCTCTTCTTCATCCTTGTCTCATCATCATTCCCCCTCCAGCCCTCCACTCTCCTCCTCATCCCAATATCCCCTTCCTCCTCTACCCTCATCCTTCAGCCCTATTCTCCTCCACCCTCTTATTCATCCTCTTATCATCATACTCCCCCCACCCCCTCCTGGTGCACCACCTCATCCTCCTAATCCCATTATCCCATTCCTCCTCTACCCTCATCCTTCATCCCTATCCCCCTCCTCCCTCTTCATCGTCCTATTATCATCATCATACTCCTCCCTTCCACCCTCCTCATTCCCCCGCACCTCATCATCCTCCTAATCCCATTATCCCCTTCCTCCTCTACCCTCATCCTCCATCCCTACCCCCCTCCTCCATCTTATTCATTTTCTTCTCATAATCATACTCCCCTACTCCTCCTCATCTGATAATACACCCTCCTCTGTCCCACGACCCTCCCCCTCTTTTCTTCTCCACACTCTTCGCACGCCCTCCCCACCCCTGTTTCCCCACGGCGTCACCAACACCTTCACGATATAGCACAATCTTCGTGAAATCCATCGAAGTGATTTCAACAACCTTTTAAGCTATGCATTATGTAATATGTCTAATATTTCATTGGATAAAAAATAATTTTGAAGATTAAAAAAAAAATTTAAAGGTTAAACCATCAACTTTTCTTGAGTGACATTTTCAAAAGTCAGAATCTGTTTTTACATAAGTGGATTATACAAGAACGCAGAATTTTAGTTTTTTTTTTAATAGTTCAAAGATATTCATAACAGAAAATATGAAGTTATTAGTTTGATTTACAACAGAATAATCCAATAATGCAGCTGTCTTTTGTTTTTTAATATTTATACCTTGTATTGTATTAAATGAATATCGATCAAAACGATAATGGAACAATTCCTTTCCACAAAAAAACTAAAATCCTGAATGTGCAAAAATAATGCAAAAATAAATGCCGAAAGTTTAAATTCCAGAAAAATGAAAATTTACGAATAAAAATAGTATTACACAAAATGTTTATTAACGATATTTAACCTAATTTGTTTATCGTGGATTGTCCCAGACCCATGCAGTTTTTAGTAAATGTCTGCAGTTTCGAGAGGGAGGTGTGTTTATCACTAAGTACATTTTTTTGCAATCTTTATGATATACCCTCAAAGTAGAAGTGTTCAAGAATGTGCAGGAATTTTATTAGATATTTTTATTGATAATTGAGCGTTTTAATAGCTATTTGTTTGACAAGTGGGGAAAGTAGGCAATTCCCGAAGAGTGTGAAGTTGGCGCCACTCGCCTTCGGCTCGTGGCGCCATCACCCTCTTCGGGGATTGGCTGGTTCGCAACATGTCAAACACATTACTTTTCATAGCGAGTCTGGGGAATTCGATTTTCGCCGCCGACGCCACCGCCGACGCCACCGCCGTCGCCACAGGCGGCGCTATCATCGTCGTCGACACTGGTGGTGCCACCGGCGGCGCCATCATCGTCACCATAGTCACTGGTGGCGCCACCGGCGGCCCAACCATTATCGCAGTCGCCACTGGTGGCGCCATAATTATCGCCGTCGCCACCGGCGGCGCCATCTTCGTCACCACTGGTTTTGTCATTGTCGTCGTCAATGGTGGCGCCATATTCGTTTTCATTGGTGGCGCCACCGGCGGCGCCATAATTGTCGCTATCGCCACTGTTGGCGCCGCCGGTGGCGTCACTGTTAGCGCAACTGTTGGCGCCGCTGGTGGCGCAACTGTTGGCGCCGTCGCCACCATCGTCGATATTGACATCGCCGCCACCGTTGTCGTGGACATCGTCGACGAAAATGGAACCTCGGATTACTTTCCGCACTAGTGCGGAAAGTGAATTACTTTCCACACTAGTGCGGAAAGTGCATTACTTTCCATACTAGTGCGGAAAGTGAATCACTTTCCACACGAGCTAGGGAATCGGCTACTTTCCGGAGTCTTCGGAGGGGCGAAAAATCGAACTTTCCGCAGACGTGCTATGAAAAATACTTTATTGGCTTTATTTGTTGAAAATTTCTCTTCGGAATTTTTGTTCTAAATTCTTCTTCTGTATTTTTTTAAGTTCGTTTGATTTGAGATTTCATATTACAAAATAAACAAATTTCCTGTTCCTGAAACCAGACTAGTATATCTTTATGTTTTTGGAGTCGCTGAATCAGAATCCGATGTCCGTTTGTCTCCATCAGGTCAGGTTGAAGGTCATTTCAAGGTAAAATCGTGGAAAAATGGTCAAATCAATTCAAACTATTCCCGGAACCAGATTAATATATCTTTCTGTTTTTGGGGTCGCTGAATCCGAATCCGGTGTCCGTTTGTCTCCACCATGTCAGATTGAAGGTCATTTCAATTTTTGGAGTCGTTGAATTCAAATCCGATGTCCGTTTCATCCGCCAAGGTCAAATTGAAGGTAATTTCAAGGTTAAATGTGTTTATTCTGACAAAATAATTGAATACGTATCTAGCTGCAAACTTTTTCAACCCTATTTACCAAACACATTTTCCAAATGTCTTCTTTAATCTTCTTTTCAAACCCCTTCTGTAATCCCGTTTTCGCGATCACTCCTCCCACCAACTTCTCCAAATACCTTTTCCCAAATACCTTTTCCATGATGTTCAACTTCACTTATCAAACCTCTAATGGCTTCTTTAACATCCTTTTTTCAAGGTTCCTTTAGAACTCCTTTTCTCAACTCCTCTTCCAACCCTCTTTTTTGCAAATCTTTTTCAATCCTCTATTTCTAACCCCTATTCTGAAACCCTTTTTTACTTCCTTTTCTGTTTTTCTTCTTTAACATTTTTGTCGTCTACGTCTTCGCCTTACATATTTTTCTTCATCTTCCTTTTTTACTTTTAACTTTTTTCTTCATCTCTAACTTTCTTTGACTTTTTTTTTATCTCTGACTTTTCCTCAACTTCTGCGAAATTCTTCTTTAACTTTTTTCTTTCATCTTCGACTTCGTATCCATCTCCGATTATATTCTCGACATCTATCTCGACTTTCTTCTTGGACATTTTCCCTAATCCCTCTTCTTCAACGTAAACTTTTCCTTCATCTTAGACTTCATCTCCGTATTTTTCTCCTACTTCTTCTATTTTCTTCCTTTACTTCTTTTTCATCTTCATTTTCATCTCTGAATTTATTTTCGACTTCTTCTTTATCTTCGTCTTCATCAGCGACTTTTTCTTCTAATTCCTCTTTGACTTTCTTCTTCGACTTTTTTCATCGTCTTCGTTTTTCACCTCAGACTGTTTCTTTCTCTTCACCTCTTAGTCTTTCACTTTTTTCTCGACTTTCTTCTGCAACCTTTTCTTTCATTTTCTTCATTTCCGAAGTTCTTCCACCTCTTCGACATCTGCAATTTTCTTCAACTTTAACAAACATTTTTCTCATCCCAAAAGTTAAACCAAACAAAACTACACTAATAAATTAAGTACATTCAATAAATAAAATATTTTCTACATCATCCGTTGATCACGTGAACATCCAGTAATTAATTCACGTTCCTTTTTTTCTAATAGAACATTAACCGTTCTATACACATTTGATATTCAATTTTTATTACTTTTACTCGTTCTTGAGCGCTTATTATATGTATATTATTATGACTGAAACAAGAAAACAGATAACATGAAGATTCGTTAATATGAAATGTCTACACTTTCGCTCTCGAGTTCGATCATCGGTTTCCATAATTTTTTCTCTCTTTCCGTCTTTTTCCTCAATCAGAATTTTTCTCTTTCTCTTTCCCTTTCTGAATCAACACAGGCGTGTCACGCGAGCGCTTGACATTAAAAATAATCGTTTCTTGAAGAAACTGGCCGCGATAATTTCACTAGTGTGGGGATTGCTTGTCCTTCGGCCGGGCCAAGTTTCATAAATCACCGTAACATGCGGTATAACACATTCAACTTTCTTGCCAGTTAGCCAGTTACACCTGCAAGATTAGGTGATTATAGAAATATGCTCAGGGAATGAGCACAAGATAAAAGAGGAAAGAAGTTTGGGTAAAAAACAACACTAAAGGAAAATCTTTGTCTGGGATACTTTTTTCAGATTCTGAAAAAAAAGTTTAGGGAAGAATTGGAGCTATTTGGGACACTTTTTAATTATTTAATGTGACGAATAAACATTAATTCTTTTTATTTAAATTATACATACCTTTCAAAAGCTTGAACACTCTCCTAAGACACGCTGTGAATTGATTGGGATTCAATAGAATTGAATGGAATTCAATATGATTTACCGGAATTTAATAGTTTGCAATTCAATTAAATAACATTAAATAGAATTCAGTGTAATTCATTAGGATTTAACGTAATTTTAGAAAATTATTGAATAAAATTCAATATAATTCAAAGAAATTTAAAAGATTATTGAAGATAATTTCATAAAATTGAACTAAATTTAACGGGAATTAATGGAACCTAATAGTCTCAATTGAGTTATTATATTCAATGTCCTTAATTGAAATTTAATTAAATTTACTATAATGTTATGGAATTCAGTGCTGTTCAATGAGATCCCTAAAAATGAATAAAATTGAAAAGCATATCATGGAATTCAATAGGGTTCAATGTGCTTCAATGAGTTTTAGTATACATCTAACGGGTTCCATGGGATTCAATAAAGTTCAGTAAGATTTAACGGAATTTAATAGTATTCAATCCAATTAAACAAGAATCAATGGAGTTCAATTTAATATAATACGATTGAGCGGAATTAATTATAATTCTACAGAATTCAATTGTATTCTATAGGATTCAATGGATTTCAACAGCTTTCATTGGAATGCAATTGAACTCAGTATTAATTAGCGAAATTCAATAGGATTCAATGTCTTGCAAAGGTTTTAATGGAATTCAGTGATATTCAGTAGCATTTATAAAAATTAAATTAAAAAGTATCAAATTTGATGGCCAGCAAAGCATTGAAACAGAATTTAATAATATTTAATGCAATTTAATTAAATTCAAAAGAATTCAACGGAATTCAATTGGATTCAGGGAATTTTAAATTAATTCAATAGCTTTGGACAGTATTTAATAATATTCAATAGAGTTAAATATTATTCAAAGAAATTCAATGTAATTCAAGATGATTTGATATAATTGAATAGAATTTGATATGATTTAACGAAATTTAATAGAATTCATTGTAACTCATTAGGATTTAATGTAATTCTGTATAAATGAATGAAATTGAGGTTTTAATCTAATTCTATACGATTTAATGGAATTCAATAGTTTTCAATGAAATTTAACAATGTAATTCAATTAAATACAATATAATTCAATGGAAGTCAAAACAATTATGTTTAGCTTAATAGAAATCAATACGATTAAACGAATTTTAATAATATTCAATAGAGTTTAAAAGGTATTCAATGTTATTCAAGTGGATTTATTTGAATTCAAAAGAATTCAATAAAATTCAACGCAATTTAATAAGATCCAAGTGAATTTAAAAAAATTAAGCATGATTAAATAGGATTCAATGTGATTCAAGAACCAAAGACTTTGAGGATTTTTAAGAGCTTTCACAATATTTAAAAAATTTCATGGCATCTTAAAAGATTCCATGATATTTTAGGGATTTTCAAGAGAGTTCAAGTGATCCAAGTGATTCAAGTGATTTTAAGTGGGACAATTTCTGCATGGGCGAAAGTACCATATTGAGACTTAAGAGATTAAGTGTTTTAAGACGATGAACACTGATTACTCCGGTGATATAAGTACACAATGCACGTAAATGTAGTAGATTCAATTTTTAGATTTATGAAGACATAAAAGTCGACGTCTATTTTTGAAATCTATTTTTATCGCAATCTCATCACAGCTAGTAAAGTCGTCTCCACAGAAGTTATCAACATTGTGAATATATATTCCTGAAATGGTATTAACGCCATGTACCGGTTTTGATGTCCATCGATATTAATGCTCATGATTATTGAATCAAGGTCGAAAGACTCGTCTTGCAAAACACATCTCAATTATTACCAGTTGAAAAACATCGCTGATATAAAATAATCTGTGAAGCTACTTGCTTTTATGGACTTTGTATAGATAATACAGGCACACAAAAACAAACAAAGCTCCTATTCCAGACTGGTATATCTTTATGTTTTTGGGGTCGTTGAATTCGAATCCAGTGTCCGTTTGTCTCCATTAGGTCAGGTTGAAGGTCATTTCAGGGTAAAATGTGTTTTTTCTGCCAAAAATGAATTTTGGTCTGCAGATTCTGTAAGGACGGGAATGGAATTTTTGAGAATTAGTTGGACCAGAGAGTTTGGAAAAGAAGTTGAAAAAGAAGATTTTAAAAAGTAGTTGGAATAAGGGTTTGCAAAAAGTGTTTGGCTAAAAGAGTATTTGGCAAAGCTTTGGAAAAGTGGTTGGGGAAAAGGGGTTATAAAAGGTGGTTGGAAAAGAAGATTAAAGAAGATGTTTGGAAAAAGTTTTTGGTAAATAGGATTAAAAAAGAGTATTCGGAATAGGTGTTTTTAAAAATGGTTGGAGAAAAGGGTTTGAAAGAGGAGTACGAAAAATGGATTTTAATAAAAATTTAGGTAAGGTCTATCTCTTTCTATCTCTTTGCCAATCATCGTTCTCTCCTATCTCTTTCAATCCCCTCTTCTCTATCTCTTTCTATCTCTGTATATACCTGCCTATAACATTCTATCTCCTTTTCAATCTGAATTCGCTTTTATCTCTTTTAATCTCCAGTTCTCTATTCCTTTCTATCTCCATTTCAATTTATGAAAATAAGATTAGAAATAGGCTGGGAGAGAAATCAGGGCATTGAAACACAGCAGTAAATGTCGATTGACAAGGAAGTAGAAAGAGGTGGATCAGGATACGGGAGAGATTGAAAGGTATAGAAAAGTGGAGATTGAAGACTTTGAGAGAGAAAAAGAAAAAGATTGGAGCGAATTTTGATTGACAACTTGATAGAAACGTATAGACGATAATAGGAGAGAGATACACAGGAATAAAAAAGTGGGCATTAAATGAGATAAGAACAAATTGTGATTGACAAGGAGACAGAATGGGATAGACAAGAATAGGCGAGAAATAGGAAGGAATTATAGATGTGGGTATTAAAAGAGATAGGCATGGATGTGGATTGAAATGGAGATAGAAACAGACAGGAGAGAACGGTGATTGATAAGGAGATAGAAAGAGATGGTCGGAAATGTATACAAGATAAAAAGAGATAAAGAATAGACTGAGATAGACAAGAGATAGAAAAGGATAGAAAATGAGAGGTTGAAAGAGATGAGCGTAGATGTGGTTTGATATGAAGATAGATATAGATGGACTGATATAGGCAATAGATAGAAAGGGATAGAAAAGAGATTAAAAAAAATAAGCGTGAATGTGGATTGAAATTCAGATAGGAATGGATAGAGAACTGAAAATTAAAGGATATAAAAGCGAATTAAGATTGACAAGAGGATAGAAGGGTATAAAAAGGTATATAAAGAATATATAAACAGGCATATAAAGATATAGAAAGAAATAGAGAAGTTGAAATTAAAAGAGATTGGAGAGAATTGCGATTGATAAGGAAATAGAAAGAGATAGACGGGGATGGACAAAAGGTAGAAAGAGATATTGAAGTGGGGATTGAAAGAGATAGACATTGATGTGGATTGAGATGGAGATAGAAAGTGATAGAAAAAAGGAGATTCAAAGAGATAAGCGTTGATGTGGATTGGGATGAAGACAGAAACAGATAGACGGAGATAGACAAGAGATAGAAAGGGATAGAAAAAAGGAATTTCAAAGAGATAAACATGAATGTGGATTGAAATGCAGATAGAAAGAGATAGAAAGAATAGGCGAGAGGTAGAAAGGGATAAACAATCTTTATCCCTTTCTATCTTTGAGATCGAAGAAGATAGAAAGAGATAGGATTTCTATCTTTTTAAGTAGAGTTGAAAAAAGAAGGGTTGACAATGAGGTTGAAAAAAAAAGAAGTTTAGAAAAGAGTGTTAGTAAAGGGGCTTAGAAGTAAAAGAGGGTTATAGGAGGATTTTAGAAAAGAAAATTATTAACTGGGATTAAAAAAGGGGATTGGAAAATAGGGATTGAAGAAGGGTTTTGGAAAATAGGGTTGAAAAAATTATTTTAAAAATTGATGGAAAAGATGCTCAGATACTTTATTACATATAAAATAAGAATTTATTATTAGATACATTTTTCTCAATCGCGATGATGGTTAAGTGCAAAGTGGGTCTGTCCGACATTAATTATTACAGTTTGAAAGCAAAGAGAGATGCATAACGGCTTCTTGTCTCTGAAGCCGGTTGTCTCCCGTTGCATCCAGACACCTGTAACACACGAGAAGAAATCTGTCGTAACTGTTGCAGTGTTACTGCTATCCTCCGCTGAAACGTCCCACATCTATTATTAAAACTCTAGGATCTCTCGAGCTTGTTTGCGCTTGCATAAATGAATTTTCTATTAAAAGTGATTACAGCATGGACGGAGAGATGGAGTCGCATAAGTTGAAAAAAAACGAAGGTCCTCGAGACGCTGAAATTTCACGGCAAGAAGCTGTCGAGCAAAGAACCACATAATATCACGCCGACTTAACGAAACGACTTTAGTTAGCAAAAATTACGAAATTCCTATATGTCCGACTAATGGGATTCCCGGGTTTCGCATTCTTTCCAAATAAATTATATTTGGTATTTTAATTGAGAAGAACAACTTTTCATTGGAAATTACATTTAAAATATTGGGTGCATTTCGGAAAACGAGAGCAAATCGTGACATTTTGAGTTTGCGAATTTTTCTTGAGTACACTATTATATATACGAAAATACCAACTATTGCTTTTTATTGGTTGAACTTGACGTGTGCCTGTAGCAACTCGATCACGAAAATTACGATAGAAAGTCCATATCCTGTAGCCAAAACGATGAACAGTAGAATGATGAGCGTATCAGCTTCTTGCTCTTCCTTAATTAATGGTTCTTCCAATTTAATGAATTGTGGTACTAGAGGTTTATACCAGTATTTTTGGAGACCTGATTCAGAAAGCTTAATTAAAATCTTGTCAGCAGCACGGACGAAAGGTGAATTCTTCTCAAATAGTACGAATTTCTCGTAATTTCCAAAGGCTTGTTTGACTATTTTCAACAGCGGCTGACCATCTTCACCAAGATAGTGTGGAATCATCATCTCAGCAGTTTGTTCTCTCTCTATGCAAGCAACATTCTTGTGGTCCAATAGCATCTCTAAACATTTTTCACGACTTATTTCAATTTTGGACTTGTTCAACAAAGCTTTCGTGAGAGGTCATAACTTTCTAGATTCAATAAAGAGTAAAATAAGGCCGGCATCGTAGGAACGAGATTCGACTTGTTCAGATCTTCTAATGTATCAATAATCATGTCTTCTTCTTCGGTAATTTTAATGTCTGTTATATTACAAACAGGGTAGAAGAGAATACCATAAACGCAATCAGAAGAGTTCGAAAGAAAATTCTTTCAGACAATTTTTGAGGTTCTCGGGGTACTGTGAATCCCAGCATTTCTTGCATTATATCTAACAAGGACCAATAATATGTGTTGAAGTTCAACAATCGAGTCACGAGCCAGATTGGCACAATAAGTGTGATCAGGTAAGACCATTTCATTGAGAGTGACATAAACCTTTCAGTTTGTTTTAGATCGAGTATCAAGCCGTTATATCTTACTGCTCCAGTACTCCTACTCATTTCGACAGAACAATTGTATTCAAACGTTGCTTGGTTGATCATGAGTCGAATTTCACTGTTTTGAAGTTTTCTTAAGAATCCAGTCGATATGCTTGACTTTTCACAAACATAGCTGCCCCACCATTCTTCTTGCGCTGGAACATCTGAAATTTTGAAGTTCATTGCCTTCGAAAGAGTTTTTACAACTGCAGCTTCTGGTCCAGTAACAGAAATAGGATGACCAGATGAGTTCCGCTTGACTTCAACATACGGCCAATAATTGAAGGAGCCCACCTTCATTTGGAAACCGTTTAAATTCAGCAATTTATTCGGAAATATTTTGACTTTTGACTTGTAGTTTTTCTTTGAATAGATACCAGTGAAGGGATTCAAGGAATGTATCATGGCGATATTTCCAGGACGACTCCAGAGCTGATAATTGTTTCTCAATTGCTTTTCGATTATTTCAAGAATTGTGAAGTCCAAGAAATTCTTTGACCACATGTTGCATAAATCCTGTTTCAAGCTCAGTTCTCCTTTTTGAGAAAGTTTGATCATCAGAAACTTTAGTCGGATTTGACGGTTTGATAACTCTGTTAGGAATTTTTCTGAATCAGCAGTCGATGAACTTTTCAAGCTGATTTTGAGATTCAAAATCGCGATGAATAAAGTCGTGTCTTGAAGATCAAAGGAATTTCGTTCTTGCTTTAAAATTTCTGCTCTGGTCAGAGAAGTATTATTTAAACTGATAATCTGACTAGGTAAATTCGACTGTAATTTTCGTAGAATGTCCTCAATTGTAATACTTGGATTGTCAATATCATCATTGATAATAAATACAGTTTGAGAAACTGTTAAATCTTTCTTGATGTACTTTAGCATAGAATTGATCCATCTTGGCTCATGTATCACCCCATTGGTTAAGATAAGCGTGGCCAAAAAATAAACAACTATCTTCAATTTGATATTGATCAACATCGCAGTCAATATTATTTTATCCTTATGTTTACCTTTACTGCCCATAAATTGTTTATAGTTATTTAATTTATAAAATGGAATTATTATTCTCTTACCGTGCTTTAAAATATTTTCTTCATTTGTAAAATCCAATTCTAAAAAGTGGATCTACCTAGTTTAATTGTTTGCACTGTTGAATTTTCACGAGAAAAAAACAAAATACATCTTTCGTAGTTCCAGGTTTTTAAAAAACTGCTTTTCTACTTGTCTCTAAAGGAAATATTGATGTTATTCTACAAACAGATGCAACCTTAGATGTCCAGCCATAATTTAGAATCATAAATACCTATCAGCATTTTATTTATATTTTTCTGTAGTTCAGAAGTATGAAGTACCAAATTTTCTTCCTGTCCTTTTCTTTTATTGCAGTTCCCTACCTTATCTTCCAGAGAAAACGAACCTTAATTATTCCTCTGTAGAATATATTTTAAACGTGTACCTATTGTTCCCTAAGTAAATATAAAATAATTTTCAACGAGGAACTAATTTCGTTTAAAAAAAATAGAGTTTCTTGAAACTTCAATTTTTTTACCGCATAAAATATAGTGAAATTCCTTTAAATTTTTTAAAATTACTCAATATTCCATAAAGATAATCAAAATCCCACAAAACATTTGTAAATCATTTAAAATTTTTTTAAATACCACAAATTCTCTTTAAGTCTTTTCTGAAATTAAATAAAATCTCGCTAAATTCTTTAAAACACCATAAAACCTTAATAACTTTCATAAAATATTTTAAAATCCCTTAAAATGTCTTTAAATACTTAAAATTTTCATACAATTTCTTGAAATGTCATTAAATTACATTGAATTACTTAACATTACTGAAAACCCCCATGAAATATCATTAAAAACCTTAAAATTCCTAAAAACTATTCCAAATTAGATGCAATCAAATATACTTGCCTCGAAATTAAAAAAATACGATTTTTTAATTTCAAGTAATTCTTGTATTCAAAATTGCTTAATTTTTTTTAATTTTTCTGATTGTGAAGATTGTGAAGACCATTGTAATTAAAGGTTAACGATCGGATTTATTGCAATTTATATTTATCTCAGCTATTTTATCACGCCTATTGTCTTCCAGATTGACAAGATACTGAATCAATAAAAAGTCGATGATATTTAAAATCAAGAGACAATGGATCTGGTGTCATTTTCCTTTCCCTGCAGCAATATGACGGACGTTGAAGAATGAAAGGTTTCCTATATATGTTTAAAGTGCCTTCAGCTGTCAACCTTTATTCCCACTTAATCCACAATTCTACAAATTGACCCAACCCACTCTCAACCCTTAAACATCCGCAGAAGGCTCAAATGTCATAGTGAAAGTGGAACGTGCCATATCTATTCTAGACTCTTACTCATCAGTGATGACATTCGCAAATCTAATATTATTGACATGTCTTCTCCACGCATTCAAGTCTACGAGTTACATACAATACTTTTATTTCGTTTTAAGGGGGTATCCTCATATAAATCGATCGAAAAATTGATTTTTTTTTATTGCATAAATCGAAAGTACAACATTTCAAGAATACCCTATAAAAATTGTAGAATCAAATTCGAAACGGTTTTTGCTTCTGGAGTTATTTTCGCAAAAAGCCTTAAAAGAGCACCGAGGCGAAAGCTCGACTAAAGAAGCTCGATTGGCGAAAAAAATAAGAGAAGACATTGAAAAAGGTGAAGCAGAAGACCTTTTTTATGGTGCAGGCATAGCTGATTAGTGTCAAATTGAATAAATAGCTATAAGTAGAGAAAAAATCCAATATTCCTCATTCCAATATTCCGTCAACTTCAATGGCGTTTTTCTCGAAAAGTTATTTTTCAAATTTTCCGAATTTGCGGACACGATTACTCAGTGGTTTTTCAACCTAAAAAAATTTAAAAGAAAAACCTTTTTAAAGGGAATTAAATTCTCTAGTCTGTAAACCTCTCGGATTTTATTTTAAAAATTTATTTGTCCACTTATTTGCAAAAATAAAAAAGAATTTACTCAAAAATTTGTTCAAATGTCCGCCATTTTGTTAAAAATTTTTATTATATTTGAAATTGAAATTTACAGACTAGGTATTAGTGTTATAAAGCTAAAAAACTATGGGTCCCATTTTTCACACAAACCTAGCAAGCGTGACAGTGTCCGCAAATTCATGCCAACAAAAGAAACATCACAACTTTAACAGGACACCAGCAGAGTATTTATGACAATTATTTCATAAATAATTTTTGTTTACTTCTTCGAATTGTTAATAAAATGCTTTCAAAATTTTAATAAAAAATATCTTCTATTAAAAAAAAAAAAATGCCTAAAGCTCACGTTTATTTTTCGCCTTTTATATGAGGATACTCCCTTAATTTATCAATAAATGAGGCCAGTGTCAACAACTATTTTTGCAGTCGGAATTTGTTTTACTAAAAAGTTAAAACCCATTTTAATTATGTTCTATCAGTTTTCAAAAAAATTAAACAAGAGAGAACTCTAGGCTTCAAATAAGGTATAACTAAATACAACATCATATTTGGCATACATAGGAAACCCATTTCCTATATTTTCAGACCCCGACAACCCCATGGGGCAAGATGGGACACCTTTGAGTTCTAGCGAGTTTTTTTGCAATATCTCGGTCAATTTTTGAGCTAGAAAAAAACAAATTGTAGGGGTTTACAAGCTCTACAAACCTATAAAGCCGAAAAAAATTTTGGTGCGACATTCAAATTTTTACAGCCGTTTAAAAACTTAAAAATTTTTTATTATGAAAACAAAGATCGACTCCCGGCTAAATAAAAAATATGTGATGTATTTTTAGCTCAAAAATGGCTGTGATTTTTTTTAGATTTTTAAAAGTGTTGGAACAACCTTAAAAAAAATAAAAACCACTAAAAACCGCGTTTTTCGCTCCTATTTGCTGAATTTTTTAAGGATGCCAAAATTTATTTCCCAAAAATAAATACATGTTTTCGATGTATTTTTTTTTGGCGTAGAATACGATGGCGTAATTGGTTTCATGGTAGAAATTATGTAAAAAGAGTTAGAGGCGAAAAAAGGGGTTTTTAATTGTTTTTATTTTTTTTTTTGAGGTCGTAACAACACTTTCAAAATCTAAAAAAAATCAAAGGTATTTTTGAGTCAAAATTATATCAAATATTTGGTTTATAGATTTTTAAAAGTGTTGGAATGACCTCAAAAAATTAATAAAAACCATTAAAAACCGCGTTTTTCACCTCTGTTCTTTCTACATAATTTACATAATGAAACTAATTACGCCATCATATTCTACGTACAGAAATATATGGAAAATATGTATCCCATTTTTGATAATAATGTTTTGTTTCCCTTGCAATTGGAAGAAGTAAAAATATGGTATGTCTGCACTGTGAGCCTTGGTGTGATCGTTTTTATTTGCTGAATTTTTGAAGGGCTGCCGAAATTTATTTCAAAAAAATTAATACACGTTTTCGATGTATTTTTTTTGCGTAGAATACGATGGCGTAATTGATTTTACGGTAGAAATTATGTAGAAAAAGCTAGAGTCGAAAAACGCGATTTTTAGTGGTTTTTATTTTTTTCTTAAATCGTTCCAACACTTTTAAAAATCTAAAAAAAATCACAGGCATTTTTAAGCCAAAAGTACATCACATATTTTTTTTAGCGAGGAGTCGGTCTATGTTTTCGATATAAAAATTTTTTAAGTTTTCAAACGACTGTAAAAATTTGAATTTCGCGCCAAAATTTTTTTCGGCTTTATAGGTTTTTAAGGCTTGAAAAACCCTGCATTTTTTTCATTTCTTTAAATAATTCATCAATTAAAGAATTTGTAAAGGTTTCAAATTTATTTGCTCTAATGTCTGCAAACACTTTGATCATTGATTTCAATAAGTAATAGAAATTTAGTGGTAAAAAAATGTTATAAATTTTGAAAATAATAAAAGAATTTTGAAATGTAAAATATTTAAAGAATCATTTTTTTATTGATTTTGTTTTCTTAATAATTTTGAAGCTTTACTTATGCTATATTTTCAGAAAATAAGTCACCTTCTTTTTCTAGTCTAATTATAACGCTATAAGGACAGCAAAGCTTTCACGTAAATTTGAGTCGATGAAATTTTTTCAATCCACTAATGCAGTAGAATTATAAAAATGATCTTTTATCTATTCAAAATAACTGAGCAACACATAAAATACAGGTCACTCTCAAGGGGAAAAAAATAAAAAAATTGTGTTCAGCGAAAAAAGTAGTTGAAAAGAATAATTCACCAAGTGCAGACCAAAAGTGACATGTTCTAAGAATTTCAATAGTTGAAGGTATTTTTCATTCAACTAAAGTTGGTAAGTAAAATTAATAAATTACTTAGATAATTAGAGTGAATTAGAATCAAAGAGACAATAAAAATGATAAAATACTTGAATAAAATACTATGAACTATTTTCATTGAACGTTTTACAGAAAGATTCTAAATATCTCTCCTAATGAAGACGGAATGGATCTTCTATTTGATTTTCTTCTTCATTTGCAATGGGGAAAAAGACATAGGAAAAGAAGAGTGGTTAACAGATTTTATCCGATACGTTGAAACCGATTCTAAAAAAAATCAGGTGATAATTATTCTTGATGATAAGGAAGAAAGCTCGATTTACAAAGCAGAAGAAATTTTCAAAGAAATTCAAAAACATCTTCCAACACAAGCAGTAACTTTCAAGGACGTGGCTCATGATGAACGGAGGAAATCATTAATATCCAGATTAATCTACTCCCCTGGAATGCTTTTCATAGCAATTGATTCGTCCAACAGATCCAACTACTCGCACTTCGTTGGAACAGTTAGATTCGTAAGAGACCTGGTTGATGTTAGAACACGACCAAAATTTCTGGTCGTTCTTTTTCAAGATCAGAATGTATCCTACAAGAAATTGTTGTACTACCTGTGGTCGCATAAATTCTTGGATGCTACTGTTCTCGAACTTATGGAATACAAAATAGAGGAAGGACATCTAACTCCGATTAATTATCCTAGATTGGTGGCTTTATATCATTACAATCCATTCACGAGAAAGACAACGAGAAGAAGTTATGCTCATAAAGTTACGTGGTTTCCAAACAAGCTTCGTAATCTACATGGTTACCTCCTGAACGTTGGTATCGTCAATTATCCTCCTGACTCAATTGTTCGCCTCAACAAATCGGGACATGTTATACAGGTGACTGGATTTGATGAAAAAAAGGTAATGACCATTGCGAACGCAATGAACTTCAAAACAAGGTATCCATCAACTCTCGAGGAGAACGCTTATTCCTGCAAGAAAGAGGAATTAAAAGGAATACCTCGTAGGCTCTTAAGGAACCAGATACAGTTTACAATGGTGGAATACTTGCAAATTGCAGATTGTAAAGTTAAATCCTCAACATCCAGCAAAGGTACAAAATTGGCACACGTATCGGTCGTGGTACCATTCTTGAAAAATGAGCCTTCCCGTTTGACGAACTACTGGAAATTTTTGAATGGCATCATCGTTTTTAGTCTGCCGTTCATTTTTTGTAGCATCTCACGTCTGATGGGTTTTAAAGATCAAGTCTGGAATTTGATATACATGGTACAAATTATATTCAGCTCAGAAGTACCTCGTGATCCTCGAAGTCTAGCAGAAAGAATTTTATTTATATCCTTTTTATGGACGTCGTTCTTTCATTCAACGTATATCTACCAGGCATTTACGGACATCGGATTGTACAGAGAAACATCATTGAAATTCCAAACGATCGACGAGATCATCAACACGAGCTTTCCAGTCGTCATGAATCGTGGACACTTTTCCATTCTGTATGATAAGAGTGACGAAAAAGTACGACTTTTACTGGAATCAGCTACCAAACTGGATATTACTGAAGAAGAATGCATGGCTTGGATGATGAAACACAAGAATATGTCCTGTATTGTTCAGTCAGATCTTGCCCAATGGACGATTGATAATGAGAGAGATCAGTGTGGCGAACCTGTAATGAGAATTCTGGATGAAGGTTTGAGGATGAGTAACACTAGAACACTTCACGCACCTGGGTCTCCATACGTTGAACGATTTGATGAGTTGACCGAAAGGCTGATCGATGCTGGGATAGTAAACTTGCTGAGAAGAATGTCTCCTGGTGAATCAAGTGTCAACAAGTTGGAGGCTGCCTCTTGCAGATTAGAAAAATCAGAACTGAATAAAATACCGAAGCAAATCTTTATCTTTACCGCTTTCGGATATGCGTTATCTTTTCTCGTTTTTATTGGAGAAATGATTGTTGCACAGATAAGGAAATTTAATGCTACTAGGTAAATTGCATTTTTCAAAGTAAGTATCAACTTCAAATTAGTACAGAGTGAGGCATGCGATTTATATTAGGCGCGTAGAATTAAGTGATGATGAATGGTTGAAAGAAAACCCATGAGAATAGAGGGGATAAGAGTAGACGGGGGGAAAGAGGTTGCGAGAGCGGATCGGTCTTCATTATCATATCTGAAATTACGGTGATTACACCTTTTAATTGTGACCGTCACGTTCGAGCGATTCTCAGCCAAATTAAGAGGTACAGATATATCTCACGAGTGAATAAAGTGTAACGGGTTTTTAAAATATTGGTTTCTCATTGGGTGTATTTTGTGTGTGTTTCAGCGTGGCGGTTTTTATGCCATTTACCGATTCGATAGCGATTTCCACTTATAATATTCTTCGCTAGGAATCGTTACATAACTATATCTTCGCTGTCTTTTGTATTGGAATGCTTGTGGAATTGTTGGATTCGCAAACCTACGTTTATGGAAATTCTTGTTGTTGGATCTGTGGATGGAGGGCTGGAGCTCATTTTGATCGTTTGCTCGACTAATCCTCACGACTACGTATTTTTATGACTGCTTCGGTCAACGGAATTTCACAGATCTTCGCGTTTTGGTTGTGCTCTGCAATTTCTAATCTCCTGCGAATCCTCAGCCGTAAATCGTTGATTATCATGGTATTCTTGTATTATATTTATTCTCGAGCGATAATCTATTTATGCGTGTACAAGTTAATTTTATAATCTGTCTGTATATTGAGACCAATTTCATCGTGACTTCTGAATTGCTTTTCATTTTGTCTTTCTTTTTATTATTTTTGGCATTTCTCAATTACATTCAAATTCGCAATATCGGTCGCAATATCACTGGATATTTTATCTTATAATTATCAATTTTAGACTGGGAAGAATTGATTTGAAAATTTCTCTTGTATTTCTGGATTTTCTGGATTATATAATCGCTAAATTTCTTTTAAATTTCGTGTTTGACCGTTAACTTGGTCTTTGTATATAATTTATAATCTTGTTGTCAATTGATTATTTTGATTCTATATGACATTTCACACCTGTAACATTGTGTACTTGTCGAAGAACGTATATGAGACACCTAGAAAAAATAAAGTGGTTGTTACAAAAGATAAGTAAAAAATTCTTCATATAGGATTATTGATTTTCTTGCAACTTTTAAAGTACACACACACCTTATTATGAATGCAGGTCACCTAAAGTGATCAATAACTTTGTACGCATTTTTATCATACAATAAAATGCAAGTTATAATTATCTTCAAATATGTATATTTTCTTCCGTGCATATATTTGACTCATGCATATTACATGATATGCTGAAATTTTTATGATTAATGACCCCATATAGTCAAGAAATTATTTACAAATATTTACTGGTGTTGCTTTTTTTGAAATCGATGAATCTTGAAGTGCAGATCAACCTATAATACCTATAATTAGTTCACACGTGACTACATCACCCGGAACACAACCGAATTTTCTGAACTGTTAATTGTCAATTCTTCTGCAGTTTTTGTGCTCTGTAAAGTATTTTTTATAACTCGTGTAACGACCCTGTTAGAAGTGAAGAGATATAAATCATAACCCCTTCTATCTCTAAGATAGAATGGGATAAAGATTGTTTATCCCGTTCTATCTCTCACCCATCCTGATTTATCTCTTTCTATCACTATATCAATCCACATCCTCACTTATCACTTTGAATCTCCTCTTCTCTATACGGATCCGTTGCACTGTGATACGCCACCTGGTGGCTGAATTTGGAACGTTTAAAAACGTGTAAATTGTGACATTTCGCATTAGGCGATCGCAAAAAAATACAGAATTCAAATAAATGAAAGTATAATCATTCTTTACAAAGGTTATAAAATAAAGCAGATAATAATCGCGGAACTCCAAAAGTAAAGAGTTTTGTTGCGTGTTTGCTTATGTTAATTATTTACCCACAGCTTAAAAACATTAAGCAGTGCGATTTTTTTATTTTCCATACACGGAAAAAAGGTTAGGAGAACAGTCACGCGAAGCGGAGTGCAGCAGCGCCACCAACGGTGGTGGAGCAGTGGCTAGTCCATTTGTGGATGAATGGTTACCCCTCGAGCACGAAAAAGTGCTGAAAGCAAGCAGTTGCCTCACTGGTGGGTGAATGGTTCACCCACGAAGGTGAACTGCTCTCCCATTTGATGAGTACGCAGCCCGACGCATGCGTCGGTCAGCATAAGCACCAATTGGTGCACCAGTTACCCCTACATTTTTTCCGTGTAATTCCAATTACTACTCAATCAAAAGTAATTCTATTCTGATATTTCCATTTAATATTTACAAATATTTGTTCAGTATTTCGAGGTAATAAAAAAAAAAGAAAAATGGTGTTCCGCTTGTAAAACTTGTTCCCCCTCGACGAAATTTTTACAACAGGGTGTAAAATTTGTTAAATCACGAATTTAATTTTCTGGTATTTTCCGAAATCTACCTATTATCGCGGCCATATTGACATGATTCCGTTCGTGGGGCCCTCCAGAATTCAGACCCCAATCCCTTTCGATCTCTTATCTTCCTCCGTCTATATCTTTCTATCTCCATCTCAATCCACATCAACGCCTATCTCTTTCTATCTTTTATCCATCCCCGACTATTTCTTTCTATCTCTATATCAGTGATGTCGAAGCGTGAGTAAATGAGTAGTTTGCCTTCCTCCTCTCTTGCCATCTTTGGTGGCCGGTTTCCCAGACGATGCCGGGCAGCCCAAGCCGAGCTTTAATAAAATTTTCGAAATATAATTTTTTAAGGATGTATCTATATTTAAAATTCGATTGTGCATCTTTTTTCTTGTAAAAAAAATTGTAGCTTCTTTAGTCTTAAAATTAAAGGCAAAAAACTGACTTTTTTGAAAAAATTGATTTTAATCCGTTTTTCACATTAGCTCGCGTTCAGTTCATCAGTTTTTCGACTTTTCAAATGAAATTTTCAGTGCATATGCTTTCGCGTGTCCTCTGATTGATGGAACAACAGGAATTAAAAAATTTATGTTTTTAGAATTGTTATTAATTTTTCTCTGATATCCGACGTGAATCTGACTTTTGTAACTTCGAGTGTTTCGTTTTTAGAGGGAATTTTGAGCAAGAAAAAACTTCTCGCGGCAAAAATGCGGTGAAACCTATAATAAAGTTTTTTGGGAAGTTTCAGATTAAAATATTTAGTGGTTTAGGAGTAGTTATGATCTTAGTCAGCGCTGGAATTTTTGAGCATACAACGTAATGTAGTCTACGTCTTACCACCGCGCCGGCGCCGATCCAAGTTCTCACGCTAGTGAGTTTTGTCTTGTAATAGGTTATCAATGGGATTTTTTAGTGAATAATAATTTTTCGTGGCGTGAGTGTCTTTATTGTTATATCAGTTTAACAAAACTAAAGTTGAATATCCTTCGGATTATCACTCACATCGTGGAAGCCACACAACTTTAAAATTCTTTCTCTCTGATATTAGGTCTATAGTCCAGGCAGCACGTCATAAAAAAGCATTATTTTCCATAATAATTCCCAGACGCCTGGACTACTAAGCTTTAACCTAAACTCATAAATATCAAGACGAAAAAAAGATTGAACTGGGGAACTAATGTTGAAAATGTGGAACTCCTAGTTTAGTGGGACTCATCGACTCTTCTTTCGAAGTGGTGGTTTCACTACGACTGATCGTAGTCGTGGAGGCGAGTTTTCTTCATCAGAAGATGTTGAGGTGTCACCTAAACGGTGAAATCGAAATTGGTAAGTGGCTGAAACGTCCTTCTGAAGTCCAGAAATCAATGATATGATTATGCGGGATTGAAGAGGGATATTCTCTTGTATTTGAGGTTTGTTTTTGATCGGAGTAGTTTCAATGGTCGAAGCACAAATGCTTAACACATCCTTACTGTCAGGTGTTGCCGCACGTCGGGTCAATTCACGGTCCAGGAATTCATCTGACGACAATCCAATTGGTTGATTTCTAATTCCATCAACTGCTCTCAACACAGTGTCAGTCAGCTCTTCGACGGTGTTGATTTCATCACTCAAGGGGAGAGGAGAGAGTGAGAGCTGTCTTGAATATTGAGTGACAGGTGTTATGTCCTCTTCTGAATAAAAAGAAACGTCACGTTTAATGTGTGATTGGTTCGCCCATCGCTGCTTCTATGCCTGAATGGTGGTAGAATGTCCACTGATGTTACTGGGGGTGCACTGGCCTGGGCTTCAAGGGCCACTCTTCTCCTGGCACGAAGTCGTTTTCGTAGGTTAGGTCGATTCTTAGGACGGTTCATGGGTTGTATCTGCTGCACAGAGGACATGGAATCACTTGAAGGCAAATAGGACATTGAACAAAAACTCCGCACTGAATTCCGGGTACTTGCACTCTATAGACTGGTGAACGAAGATAGGAACTATTCACGAGACTTAATCCAAGTTGAGAGTGTCCGGGGTTTGATTGCAGATAATGATTTTATTCGCTCCGTTGACTAACTCACTGTTTGGGGGTCGATTCTCAATAAAATGAGTCATTAGAGTTATCACTTTGCGTTGAAATTTCACTTCTCTCGGTCGTTTCACAATTAGTCACTTGCACTTCACTCGTCGACTCTCTTGCTACCTCAGAACGTCGTTCAGCCGATAATCTCTTTTTTAGGTTAGGTCTACACTTCCTTCTGGGTGCTTGTCGATCCATCGAGGTAGTTTCGAACCTGTGAAATTCCAGAAACGAAACAGACAAAAGAATATGCGAGGTCTATTTGGTCATGTTGATGGGGTAAAAGGACCAGTGTGGACACTCGTCACTCCATCTCTTGGTACTTCAGGACATTAAATGATTGCCCTCGAAAGACGGCAAATAACTCTTCTCTAAATATTTAAGTAGTTGTGAAATGTCAGGTCTGTGTTCTTCGAAAACAAGGTAAGCGGCAAATACAAAATAAAGTTACGGCAATAATATAATCATACTTAAAACTAGTCAATTCTATTCTCAATTCTATTTGACTCTCATACATCCACACCAGCATTCATACACTTATATCTAATTGAGTTCCTACTGGCTGTTCTGTTTTAGTTCCGTTTATTTAATTTAGTCTGGGGAGAGGATCAGCAACGAGGTAAAAATCCACAACGTTACACCGTATATATGTACATGTCTATCCCTATCTATCTCCATTCAATCTCAATTCGCTTTTATCTCTTTCAATGTTCACTTCTGTATTGTGTCTCGTCTACCTCTACATCCACCACAACCTCCACAGCTTGAATCTGACTACCCCAACCACCCACAGCTTCCATCTGTAAACCAGCACTAAGTAATAAGTCTCTGTTCAGTTATACTCATTTGAAGGAAAAAGACAGAAAGTCTATCTATTTGAATCTTTTTCAATTTTCAGGATTGAAATAGAAAGAAAAAATGAATCCAAATGTATTCATCCCTGTCCAAGCCAATATATTTCTATCTCTTTTCTAATCTACAATAATCTCTCTCATTTTGAATCTCAATATTTCTATCTTTCTGTATCCTTCGTCTATCTTCGCCAATAATTTCCTATCCTTCATATATTCACGTCATTCTTTCTTTATTCTCCGCCTATCCACACTAATCCTTTTCTATCCATTTCGCAATCTATAGCAGCGCCTATCTTTTTCAATCCCTACTTTACTATCCATATCTATCATTTGAATCCTCACCTATCTCTTTTACACGTTTATCCTTTTCAATCTCTACTAATCTATCCATATCTATCCTTGTATAATCATTTCAATCCATTCCTGTCTCTCTTGAATTGTATTACCAAGTATATCCATTTCAATCACTACATTTCTATCCATGTGTATCCTAATTGATTCATCTCAATCCTTTTCTATCCTCTTAACAATCTACTAGGAAGTCTATCCTTTTCAATCCATACCTTTATATGGCCACATCTATCCACGTATAATAATTTCAATCCCTCAATATCTTTCTTGAAGTATACTATCAAGTCTATTCATTTCAATCTTTACCATTTAATCCCTTTCTATCCTTGTATAGTCTTTTCAATCCTTTTGTATCTCTCTTGTATATTTTACCTGTATCCTCTTCAATTTCTACATTTCTATCCAAGTCTATGCTTAATCGAATCATCTTAATCCTTTTCTATCCATTTCAATATAGGTTAGTGATTATACTGACAAAGAGATTGAAAAAGATAGAGTTAGATAAACAAGGGATAGATTGGGATAGAGCTCATCTGAATGAGTGATACTTATTAAAATAATATTTATTTACAAAATATTGTATTTAAAATATTATTATGTATGTTCAAAATTTGATAATTAATAAGTTTATAACTAAGGGTAGAAAAATATTGGAAATGGGAAATAAAAAGATATTCATTTTTTTGGGAAGGATAGAAAAAGATAGAAAAAGATAGAGCTTAGTGAAAACGATAGATAAACACAAAGATTGAAAAAGATAGCATTTCATGGATGCAATGTGTACACTTGGGAGGGATAGAAAATCTCTATCCTTTTATATTCTTCTCTATCTTTTTACTCTCAATAGGGTTAACACGGTGGGATAATTAATCCGTGAAATATTAATAGTTAAGTGCGTCCCTTATTTCCTGACGTCACAGAAAATTAAAGTTATAAAATTTAAATAAAGTTAAACGAATTTATAATGAATTTATCATGAAACATATTTATTATATATATATGTATCTTCTGCAATAAACTTAAAGTAAATCGAGTGGATAAATAAACGCAACGCTTTTACAACACCTGTAAAATGTGGAGATAGCGACAATTAAATATTTATTATATGTATCTTATGACATAATCTTATCTGTATAAATAGGAATACACAAAAGGAAGTATTCCAGTATTCGAGCGATTTTTTAAGATTACGTCACCTTGATTTAGCAAAAATGGGAATTCTTAATTTTAAAATATTATTTTTAACGTTAGCAACTTTATTTAATTCTATTGGTAAGTATATTATATTATAAGAGCATATTACTAACTTGAAGCACAATATTATTGGCGAATGGCGGATAAAATTATGAATGAAAAAACCCGGTAAGAAGATTTACATATTCACAAAAATCTTTTCGTCTGTGGGTACTGAAAGGGATACAATTTAAGAAATAATTTGCACTATTGGAGAGATTAAAACGCGAGGACAAAAAAGGGTTGAAAATAATTCTCTAACTGTCACGTCGTCATTGCAAACATGAAATTTCTTAATACTTATTAATGTAAGCCTTCTTACCGAGGAGTGTAAGAATTTAAGAATGCATATTTCATTCTTATTTATAAATTTCTATTTTTTCTTACAGAATTAAGTTCACAGGGTTTACCTATACATACTCGATATCCGCCAGATCCAAATCGTCCTTCTTATTACATAGAAAATAATACTGTTCATTTAACCGGACATAGTGCTGGAGGCACAGCAGTAGTTGCAGGAGGATACTTTATTGGAGTGATAAAAAATGCCGACTTTTTTCCAGTGAATCCTGAAAATATATATTCACTATTCCACATAGTAAACCGCCGATATTTCACAGTGGGCCATGACGAAAGAGAGCGTCTTTTAGCTGTCTTCATGGACGAATTTTTTGGGGCAAGATCATCAAATACTAGACATGCTAGTCCATGAAATCGGCAAGATTCAAGAAACTAATACACGACAATCTCCGTAAGAGCTACGCCACGTGTTATTAGAGATAAAATTTCTGAGAAATAGGGGGGGGCCCACACTACTGGGCGTCAAGCTCAGACGTTCCGCATGTGTATGAAAAGGGTACTACCCTAATTAGAATTTTCAAAAAATCAATTTTTTTATTATACTTTTCGAAATTATACATATCCAGAAGTATCATACTAAAATTTTGTAAAGATAATAGATTTTATTGTCGAAAAACGTTTAAAAAAGCGTTTTTAAATTTTTTTTTCTAAAATGTCCGCCATTTTGTCAACTTTTCAAAAATAAAAAATCATATGGTATGTGCTATAGCTATATACATACTGGACCTAAAACCGTTCGATTTTTTTTATTTCTGATCATCCATCCCAGAGATTTCATCAACAGCACGGACCTATCTTTTTTTGAACTTTTTTCAAATAATATTTTTATGTATTCCGAGAGTGTATTTATTAAGTTTAACAACTTGTATATCAATATTTATTATTAATCGTATCAAAAAAAAAAAAAAAAAAAATATGTAAAAGTACCATTTCAAGTTGTATAGTACGTTCCATTCATCAAACTTGTAAAGCCCTAGTCATGAAGATAAAAAGGCATAGATAAGAATAGACGATACACAATAGAGAAGTAGAGAATGAAAGAGATAAAAGCGAATAGAGATTCAACAGAGATAGAAAGAGATAGAAAAATGCGGCTTGACAGAAGCAGGACAGAACGGTTATTGGACAGAAGATAGAAAGAGATAAAGAAGGGGGATTAAAAGAGATAGGTGTTGATGTGGACTGAGACGGAAATAGAAAGAGATAGGCGGAGATAGAAAGATATAGACGGAGGAAGATAAGAGATCGAAAGGGATTGGGATCTGAATTCTGGAGGGCCCCACGAACGGAATCACGTCAATATGGCCGCGATACAGGTAGATTTAAAAAATACTATTGAGTAGGTAGTTAAAATGACAAAATTTTCATTCAAAATGCCAGGTCTCTAAGGCAGGTTTTTCGCCCAATTTAAATTTGGCTCAAAAAAATTAGAAAAAAGCGATACAGTATCTACTACCAACAAGGAGTCAATTCCACCCTAAACGGACAACCCTCAACCCCCATTATTTTTCTGAAATTTTTATCGGATTTTTTGCAGTTTGACCTTCAAAAGACCTTGAATCTGATAAGTTGGAGGTCAACGGGTCCGCATTTACTATCTGCTTTATTTTATAACTCTGTAAAGTATGATTATACTGTCATTTATTTTTAATCTGTATTTTTGTGCGATCACCCATGCGAAATGTCAAAATCTACCTGTTTTTGAACGTTCCAAATTCAGCCACCAGGTGGGTTATCACAGTGCAGGGGGTGCCAATAGAAAAGAGTAGATTCAAAGTGATAAGTGTAGATGCGAATTGATATGGTGATAGAAAGAGATAGATGGGGATAGGCAAGAGATAGAAAGAGATAAACAATCTTGATCCCTGTCTATCTTAGAGATAGAAGGAGATAGAAGCAGAGTTCTTAAATTCTCGAGAACTTAAATCCTGCTTAGGTGACCGAGAATATGACATAATTTATGAGAATTTAAAAGAATTTAAGAAATTATGATTTTTAGCAAAATTGTTATTGTTTACATTATTTACATAGTTAAATTTGAGTTATTTATTAGCTAAGGCATATTTAGGAATGTAAAATATGCAAAATAACAGCTTACTAGTTAACTAAAGCCACAAAATTCATCTTATAATAAACGTCACTTTATAGGTTATGGTAGACACTATCATAACCTATACTCTGCATATATTTGTGACAGTTTTTTCATTTACAACATGTGTAAAGCTCATTAAGAAGTAATAATAGCAGTATAAAATACAGTTTATTACACTTTATCGGTTAATTAATCAATAATTATCTCCCTTGTCATAAAAATCTCTTAAATCATAAGTTCTCATAAATTCTTAGAGGATTTAAGTCTCGGTTATATTCTCATTTTCATTACCGTTCTCGAATTAATATATCCGACTAATAACTCTAGAGAGAGGGGGTTATGATTTCTATCCATCGACATATAGAAATGGACTGCGGGACGCTGTAGGAAAGCGCGTGCTAATATGTCAGAGAGAGAAGTTGCAAAGGGGTGGAGCTCAACCAATTAGCTTTGGCGAGAAAGGGACAAACGTACACCCCTTTGCAACTTCTCTCTCTGACGCATTAGCACGCGCTTTCCTACAGCGACCCGCAGTCCATTTCTATATGTCGATGTTTCTATCTCTTTACGGTAGGTATAGATTGTTCCATAGTTCCAATTGGACATAATCTCAATTGGCCACAAAAACACTAGATTTTCTAACACAGATGATTACTAGACTAGATAAGATACATATAGAGAAAATCGTTAATACTCGGTAAGTCTGAATTTTTAATAATTTTATATTCATTTATATTTTTTCCTACGAGTTGAAATCTTGTTTGTATTTCACGTCGTATTGTAAATAGTGAGGCTAAGCTATAGACAAAATAATAGTGGTTTTTGTATACTTTAAACTTCAGATTTTCATGGAATCTTTTATAAATTTCATGGTGTCGTCTTTTATTAAATTTTTCACTTATTCTATTTTGTATGCAAATAATTAAATCTTTTTTATTGACGATAACCTCCAACCTCGTCGCCTTGAAAGATTCTCTGATTTTAGAATATAGATAAAGAAGAGTACATAATCTTGGTATTGGAAGCTGTTCAGTGATGATAGGAGTTGCAGTTCTGAGTGTATACATTTCTCTGCCAAGTGTCAATGCCATCGTCCGAGTGCAAAGAGGAAGGAGATTTCTCTTCTTCTTCAATGAAGTCGTGGTGTAAGTGACCACTTCATCTGATATTTTAAAAACAGCAATTTTAAGAAGTTAAACCTCAATATCAGAATCTAGGAAAAATTTTAAAATGAGTTATATCCTAAGTCTTTTCAATATTTTTATTTATAAAATAATGTATTTTCTTAAAGAAAACTTACAGTGTCGTCCAATTTCATAACACCAACCAATTCGTCACTGTCAGTATCTTCTTCCCTACACCTGTGCATCACATTCTTTAATATCACAGTCACTATGCTGGCGGTTGAATTTTAAAATCCTTCTTATTCATCCCTATAAAAAAATTGAGTTATAAATTTAAAAAAAGAGGATAAAGTGTAAAATAAAAATAGACGGTGACAACAAATTGAAAATTACCCATTTCGTGATACAGTAGAAGAACAATCCTCTTCGCGAGGAGCTGCTCGACTTTCCATGGAAGATCCTTAATAAAAGTTTTAGCATCTTGAAGATTAACTCGAATTCCAGGCGAGTTGATTAATCCCAAATATCAACTCTACCTTCATTTGTACTTAAAGCAAACAACTGCACAATATTCTTTGTCTTCGTATTAAATTGATTGAGAACCGGAAAAGACGGAACTTCCTTAAAATTAAGCAAGTTATTCACTCACCAATTTCAGTGACATGTAATTCAAATGTGTAATATTTTGCAAATCTGCACTCTTTTTACTATTTCTCTGCACTTTTCTTTATCTATAATCCAGGATCAGAGAATGTTTCAAGGCGACGAGGTTGGAGATTCCCGGTATGAAGACTTGAATAGAATAGGATTGAAAATTGCAATTCATGTGAATACCTGATTTTCCCTTCGTTCTTTTAAACCAATAACAGTATTAGAAAGAAGCAACTGCTATCCTTACTAACAGACTTTGAAAAATATAATTTTAATTTTTATACAATTTACTAACAATTAGTGAATATTTATTAATAGGTACTATGTATTAAAGTCATGTGAAAATTTATTTCATCTAATTTCATTAAAATTTTCCATTTATTTAAGTTAACTAATGCTTTAAAAATGTATAAATTATTTTTTGTAGGAAATTATCACAAAACCTATTACATTCAATTCAGTTTTACCATTCTTAATTCTATTCTATTCAAGCCGTCTTATCGGGCTCCCCTATTTCATTCAGTTCTGATTTTTGTAATCTACAAGAATCAGCCTCCAACTTGTTGACGCTTGATTACAGGGTCGGATTTACCTAAAATGCCGCCCTGTGCGCTGTAAAAAATGCCGCTCTTTTATCTTAAACCTTCATGACATGTTAAAAAAAATCTTCAAATATACAATTCATAGCTGAAATAAACATGAAGCCTGTGTTTTAAATTTCTTTGTTGTTTAATTATAAGAGAATAATTACATATAGTACATGTTATTTATAAATAAATAAAACTTTCAAGTTGACAAACAATAGATAATTGATTAAGTAAGGTAAAATGTATTAAATCTTTTTCTTTAAATCTGCATTACAAAATTTTAATAAACAAACAAGATAATTGCGGACAAAAATAATCAGTTTTATATATCTTTTCAAATACAAACACGTCTTACTTTTTTTTGTGCAAACTGATTAATCAAATCTTCATAATCTAAGCGTTCAAGTAAATCGGATTCTATGCACAGAATAGCTAAGCTGTTTAGCCGATTTCCATTCATAGTTGACCCTTTTCAAATATGAAAATGAACGTTCTGCGCTACAATTTGACGAAGCTAATGTAATGAATAGTCGATATGCAATCAGTATATAACTCATTTGTCCGTAAGAGTTTCAAAAGGTTCGATGGTGAATTACGTTCCAACTTTTTCTGACAGCAATATGCGTGAAAGTGCACCAATTCATCATCCAATGAACTCTCGAGGTCCGAGTTATAGATTTCCCTTAAATTTTTCGACCTGTTACGAATTTCACTTGAATTTAGATTGCCGAATTCAGTGATAACAGAAAATTTTTCTTGAAGCCTTTCATATGCTTGGCATCTTTTCCGCAATTCAGAATCACCTACCACGATACTCGATAGTCATCAATCACGTCAACTATACTGATATCAACTTTCTGCAATCTTTGACTGACAGCATTGAATCTTGAAAGTAAAAACTGCCAAAGAATCTGCATGAATTTTGTTTCAAGTCGCTCAAGTTGAATTCGAAGACCTCTCGCTTCTTGCCTTGTGATTGCATTCTCAGTTATATCTTCTTCAATGTGGATTAACGTGTCAATAATTTTGTCGTAGTGTTTATGAAGCACCTCAACTGCTTTCTGACTAGCTGACCACCTTGCTGCAGACAAAGATTTCAAAGAAATTTTGTTTCCAGCATGAGTTTACAGGACTTCCCAGCGGTGTGTAGATGCAGTGAAAAAATTGTACAATGCTTGGACTGTATTGAAAAAAGAAGCTGCTTCATGGGTATTTTCTACTGCATGTACCCCAACCAAATTCAGTGAGTGACCCGCACAAGGAGCGTGTTCTGCTAGATCGTTGATTTCCTTGATTCTGGTCTGTAATTCTGAATAAATTCCCGATACATTGTTCGCGTTATTGTAAGACTGACTTCGACAATCTGCGATATCAAGATCAAAGCACTCGAGAGCAGATATTATAGCAATGTACAAGTCTTCAGCTTTGTGTCCAGTGTTTTCAATAAACATCAGAAACCTTTCAACAGGAGTTCCATCTTTCTGCACATATCTCAGAACGACTGAGAGTTGATCGACATGTGATATATCAGGTGTTGAATCCACTATTACACCAAAATACTTCGCTGTTTTCACCTCTTTAACTATGGCGGATGTTACTTTATCCGAGAAAAGTTCTACGAATTCTTCGTAGATAGTTTTTGATAGATAGCTCGTACTACCAGAAATTGCCATTATTTGAAGAACCGCATTTCTCTTCACTTCCTCGAAAGGTAAGCCCACGTGAAGCTAGAGCTTTCGTAGCAGCAACTACTCTTCTCAACACCTTCTTCCAGTAAGAAATTTCTTTTTCGAATTGAACTATTAAATCGTTATCTATTCTTTCCTTCATATTTGATCTTTCCTTGAGGGTTAACATACTTTTCTTGTGGTTTTTCGAGTTTTCATGATCAGTTATACGAGCACTTCCGTGTCTCCAATTATTAAATCCGGTCTTTTTATTAAATGAACAGTCTGCGTCAAATAAAAGGCATGCAACGCAGAATATAGATTTTTGACTATTTGAGTAACTGAGCGAAAGGCGTTGAACTGAAATCGTCTACGATCCAATTTCCTGGATCATCACTTATAAGTCTTTCTTCAGACTTGGCTTCTTTTGTTTCTTCAACTGCAGGAATCGAGAGTTCGAAGTTTTTTTCTTTATCTGAATTTGACGGTAGACGAGAATTCAGAATGACATCAACAGTCGGATCTCTAGACGAACGTAAGCTTTCCTCACCTATAAATAATGGAAATAAATATGATAAATGCGCACATTATAAAAATAGTTATATATTTTACTTTAAGGGGTTATATACACTTATTATTGGAAAAAAAAGGTTTCTTCACGAATTTTTTTGGGAAAGACGGTAAATTTTTTGAAGAAAAAACCACTACGCATCTATTTGTACATGTTTGAAGATATTTTATCCCAAATTTAATTGAAAAATATTGACATTTGTAGGCACTACGCCCGTTGAGCCAAAACACCTTCGCGGTGTCCCAAAAAAAAAGTTTTCTTTCAAATGGGAATTCCTTCGTCCAAGTATGAGATAATATTGTTATAAAGTTGCCTGAAGAAAATTAGATTGATAGATGTCACGGTTTCTGAGAAATCGTGGACACCGCAACGGCCCTTTTTGAAAAATCACATTCCGAGATAATCGCGTTTAAAGTTTCGAATACTTGGAGGTATAGCACACTTGGAGGTAGCGCGCTGTTGACAGATGTAACTTAGGTTCTAGTGCCCAGATCTCTATGAAATTTGGAGGAAATAGTCTTAAAAGAATGTACTTTAAGAAAATGCAATAAAGTAATTTTCGATTTTTTCTACCAACACAAGTGTATATAACCCCTTAAGAAATACAAAAATTAGTATAATTGTTGTGCGACATACCTTCTTGCTCCGCTATCAAGCAATTCTTATTATTGATAGGTGTTTCTTCTACACATTTTTTTGTGAAAAACTTGCCTATTTTCAGAGTTTTACACAAAACTTCCTCTTCCCTATTATTTTTTTCTAAAGCGCGCTTTTTATATGCAGCGCCGCTTAACCTTTTGCGCCCATCACTCATGCTTTCAAAATACACTCAATTAGGTACCTCAAACGAAAATATTCAATTCAATATTTGTGAAAAAGTTAAAAAGTAAAAATTCGGACGGATCAGAATGACTCATTTTTACCATATAGGTTAGAAAGCATGGTGCAATCGTAGGGTGATCAGATGACCAAGTGGAAAGAGGAGGACAACACCTCGCCACCCCCCCCCTCTCTATAATAAGACAAAAATTAAAAAAAATTGGAGTAATATTTTTTATGAAATAATAATAAGTTAATAATTAATATTTTTTCAAACTTTATATTTGCCGACACATGAAGAATTGTGACGGGTAATGTACGGAAATCACAGTGTCGCCATCTCTCTCTTTTTTCGAATAAAGAGGGAAAAAATATAAAACGCGATCGTAGGAAATATTTTTTTAAAAAATGCAACTTTTGTCTTTTGACCAAAAAGGAGGACATTTTGTGGGTTTTACATGGTTTAGGAGGACAGGAGGACATGTCCTCCAAAATGAGACGTCTGGTCACCCTATGCAATCGATTCAATTGTTTTTGCATTGTCTTATGTACAATAAACGATAGCGACGATAGGTATGCCTTCCCTTCTAAATATGGTAACCTAACCCTGTTTTCCACTGGAATCTTGTAGAAACCACGGTTGGGTTGACATGTTTACAAGGAAAGGCATACATGTCATCTACTGTATTACGCCTTACTCATGTCCTTTGAAAAAAAAAGAAAACAAATTAATTTTGCTTAAAATTTTGCCACCTCACGAAATTTGCCGTCCTGTGCGTGCGCACCGCGCGCATCTATTGTAAATCTAAGGCTGCTTGATTCACTAGAAGACATTCTTCTCAGCAAATATGTAACATATTTACGCATTTTGGGGTAACTAGGGTCGTAACGTAGTGGAGAGAGAAAGAGCCTGATCTGATGCCACGTAGGCCTAAGAAGTGGTGGAATTGACAACTATGAAGAGTAGGAAATGCCGTTTGAGTAAGATTCACCATTTTGACTGGACTTTGAATTGTTTATTGCAAATTTGTTTATAAGTTTTGAACGCCAGAGGTTAGCGTCATTTACTGAACTAGCCCTCGCTAGCCAGAGGCGTGAGTGACACTCTAATGTAGTGTTAGTGAATACGGGTTGGGTGGGGTACGTAGCCCAAAGTCCCTTTCGTAACAGTGACTGCGCGCTCAGCAGGGAAGCCCAGCGAACCTTCAGTTTGTGTGAACTCTCTTGAAAAACTAATCGATAGAGTTTGATTATCGTCAATATATTTTCTTTCCTTTGAATTAATAGATTTACAGAAAGTCTTGACAAACTAAAAATCTGTAATTCGAAATCATTACTTAAAAATCATTCAATTCCCTTAAGAAAACGAAAAAATAACCTCAAATAGTTGAGTTTAGTTGTCTCTGATAAAAATGGGATGATTTTTACGTAAAAATATCCATTTCCGTTGAGAAAACACAAACATAACCTCAAACAGTTGAGTTTAGTTGTTTCTAATAAAAATGGGATGATTTTTACGTAAAAATATCCATTTCCGTTGAGAAAACAAAACATAACCTCAAATAGTTGAGTTTAGTTGTTTCTGTTAAAAATGGGATGATTTTTACGTAAAAATATCCATTTCCGTTGAGAAAACACAAACACAACCTCAAATAGTTGAGTTTAGTTGTTTCTGATAAAAATGGGATGATTTTTACGTAAAAATATCCATTTCCGTTGAAAAAACACAAACATAACCTCAAATAGTTGAGTTTAGTTGTTTCTGATCAAAATGGGATGATTTTTACGTAAAAATATCCATTTCCGTTGAGAAAACACAAACATAACATCAAATAGGTTTGTTTAGTTGTTTCTTATAAAAATCAGATGATTTTTACGTAAAAATATCCAATTCCGTTGAGAAAATCTAAACATTACCTAAAATGACTTTAAAATGTCTGCCTTTGTTAATACATTGTACTTTTTCATTTTAAATATTCTTATTTTAATTTAAATTTATTCTACACCGCCATCTTAATTTCTTCTTTGTGTTAGTCGGACAATACCTCTCCAGTCATTTATCACTTTTTCACTGTAGGTTTACCTCTTACGAATTGTTAGTTCATTCCTGGATATTTGTACTAGCGAAAAATCGTAGGGTTTCGAAGCAGAAAGGAAGAGGCAGTTCATAATACTGTCATACTTTATTGCAATTACAGTCATGCCTAAGTGTACTTCGCGAGAGATACAACAAATATTTTATAACAATATAAAATATTTGTTATAAAAAATCTGGGTTTCGTAAAAAACAAGGACATTTTGCCTATTTTCAGGAAAAAACCAGAACACCAGGACAAACCTCAAAAAAACAGGACATGTCCCGAAAAACCAGGACGGATGGTAACCCTACTGGTCAGGGTCTGTGTGTCGAAATGTCCCTGACTCTAGTGTTCTAACTCTCTATTTTGCAATAAACTTTATTATGTGCTATTCATCGAGTGTTTTACTTCTTGATCTGAAACGCTGTAATAAATGGCGTTCGGATCCTATCATTCTCTGTATATGCTGTGTACTTAGAAGCAGCATTCAGAACGGCTACAGAGCCATACTCGAAGATAACATTTCGAGTATCGTTCCAAGTGTCAGGAACTCTTGTGTATCGCACAAACAAAATCGTAGCAACACCACGGTCGGAATGTCATGATTCACGGAATGAATGATCGGAATGTCTATATGTCATGATTCTTGAAGCGATAGAGATTCTATGTTCTAACTGATATGCTGAACATCCTCTAACACTTCCTTCTGCATACTGTTGAAATCTATTGAATGTTAAAGTCCTTAAATCTCGTTGGACGTATGAACATTGAATTAATGATCCATTTGGATTCTCGGTCATTGGTGGGACTGTTTTATATATCAAGGCAGTTCGACGAACTTGTCTTGCGATGTATTCGAAAAGTCCTTGATTTAAAGAGAAACGTTGAATTTCGGAAGGAAAACCTTCTTCGCCGATTCCCACGGACTCGAGCGTTTGTCTTTGCTCGTTTGTCAATTTTATGGCTTGTGCCCAACCAAGCATATTAACAGTGGGCTTAAGTCCTTGAGCTCTATCTGTTGCTGTAGTAGGAGCTGCTGCTGCGAGTGGAGCATCGCCTTCGTTACGTGCTTCATCAGCTTGTTCTTGGCCAGCTGCTACTTCCTCAATTGGCCTCACGTTTGGCCGTAGTGGTGGGGGTAGATTTCAAACTGTTTCTCTGTTTGGATCGGTTGTATAGCGCAGATCTTCTAAAATGCGCATTGCAAACACACCTGGTGTTAAATAATTCTCATATAATGCGTGTGTTTTTTCGGAAACCATTCCGTAAAAACCAGAGACTCCATCATAATCGATTGGAGACGGTATCTGTCGGATGGAAATCTTATGTTGAATTCCAGATGGGTCCTCGAAATCTCCGATTCCTCTAAGGAATGTGTTAATTGGTTCGTGGACCGGGTACTCATCACTCATAGCATATGCTACGAGGTTATCTTCGTCTGGTACTGCTTTTCCAGTACCTCTTCGCAGGGATGCGATTCTCATGTGAGCCTCAATACAATTGTAGTAATTGTACATCGCTGGCGACACATGCCTTTGAAACTGCTTATCAACAGCTGAAACCTGTGTATAGGTGCGCTCAGATAAAGCAACAAAGCTATCGAAGCAAGGAGAGAAACTCTTAATTCCTGCTTCTTCAACAAACCCCTTATCACCATCTATAACAAAAGCATCCAAATACAGCGGATCATTTGTTATCAGTGATTGCTTTTGACCAGGTTTCGTTGGTTTTGGAATCGCAGGAGGAGTGGGAGCCGATGGATTAGATAAACGAGTCTCTTGAGCTCGAAACGTTCCACGAGAGCTTCCTCTTGTTCCTCTTCCTCTCGTTCCGCGTCGCATTGTGCTGCCGCGTCCTGTTTGAGGGGGCGCACTAATGCTTTCGGTCTGCTGTCCGGTACTCGCTGCAGCCGGTGTAGTTTGATTATTTATAGGATTCATCCTTTGTTCCGATGATATATATATTGTATGTAAGTTAACTTCACTTTTAAAAATGGGTCTCAGGAACTATAAAAAAACGTCTCGGAGATCTTCATTATGAAATTGATTACCGCGGCAAAATTTTCAGACGTCATATTGATCAAATCAAGACGTTCGAAGGAGAAAATAACCAAGGAAAGCTAAGTGAGCCCAATATACTGCAGGTACCAATTCCTAAAGTACCAGAATTACGACGTCGTGTTCATTTCTATGATCATGACGTAGAACCACTGATCACTCCACGTGCACCTAATGATCAGCAACAACCAGTGGTTCCATTAGCACCTCTGCAAGTTCCTAATCATCCACCTCGCAGAAACGCAATTCAGGATCAATCTCCAAGACAACTTTCTCGTCATTCTTCACGTATACCCGTACCAAGACGTTTATTCACACCGGCGTAATGTATTGTAATTTTCCCTGAAGGGGGGAGGAATGTTGTATATCCGTATTTGAATTGTCACGCTTGTGTAGTATCGATTCTTTTGTTCTGTCGATACTTCGATATAATCTACTTAACCTAACTCGTATAACCAACATGGCGTATGTCTCGGATCAGCGAACGAGTACTTCTAGATAGTGAGGGTCCAATTGTGATTTTCTACTTGAAACAGATGGCAACACTGGTAGTGAGGGCAGAACTGTTTGGAGGGAGATGCGCAGGATACATTTCCTCGGTGTCCGCGCCTGTTCGAGTCTCCGTCACGCGGCACTCGCGTTGTAAATAGAAATTGTATTCGCTTCGTCGTAGTCGGACATAAGGCTGAGTATTATGAGGCGAAGATTCTTTCTCTTTTACCTGAATTATTCTACATTATTTTAATTTTAATTCCTGCAAGGTTCAGCCCATTTTTTAATACATTAATAATTTCGTAAGATTGTAATAACAATATCAACTGAACATTGCTGATATTAAACATTTTTTAGCTATTAGAACACAACTAATATTTTTCGTTATAAAATTCTCTATTTTATAGCTTGTCCTTGAGCACGACGGTACCAGTATCCAAAAATATAATCTTTTAGAAAATTTAGCAGAAGTCTATCCTAATGCACCCCTACTAATTATGGTGGTTTACGAAGGTGCACACTGGAGACCAACTCAAGAAAATATTCCATCCACCTCACTTACTGTTGAAAGAGAAAGAAATCAAAGATTCTGATCTATTTCTGGCACTAGTGAAGAAACTCCTACTAATCCATCGACTAACCATGTTTCCTCATCCTCGAGTAATCTTTCAGCTTTGCCTTGGGATTCCATCATTTCAAAGAAGTTGAAAAGTATAGAAACGAATCCTACCTGCTACATCTTAAAATTGATTCGAAATGCTGCAGACTACATCAAGGACATCTTACACGACGAAAATTTTGGAACAGCGAAACTAGTTGCAGAATTTATAGTTCCAAAATATAAGTTCTCCTTGTATTCTCTACGTGGACAGATGATTATGAGAGTAATTTAAAATATTCAACTGGAGTAAATTCTTTTCAAAAAAGAATCTACGATCGGTTTAGAAAAATTAAATGACTTGAAAAGAAACGCAAACGCACTGATGATGACAGCGACAATGACATGATGACATTTCTGGTTTTATTTGTCGATTGCGAAACTCTCGATAGAATAACGGAATTACCTACATTAATAAAGGTCGAGTCAACAAATTTAAGTTCAAAATGTATCTTTGTAATCTTCAAAATGTACATGTCTAATAATAGCATTCCTCTTTCAAATATTTTAGCTCTTTCGACTGTCAATGCATCAGTTATGATAGGTAATAAAAATTTTTTTAAAACATTAATTCTTCGAGAAAATCCTTCAATTATTATAATTAGTTGTATATATCACAAACTTACTTTAGCTACAAAAGATGCTTGCAATAAGGCTATTCCGTCATATCGATAGCTTTTTGCTATATCGGTGCTTTTCAAAGCACCTTTGTTGAAGTTTATAGATTTAGGGAATATTGACAATCAAAAACCGACGAAGAATATGAGTTTAAATAGACGAGACAACCGATCCAAATGGGATCTTGAAATAGATTACGTTTCTGGTTTCATTTGTCGATTGTGAAACTCTCGATAGAGTGACGGAATTACCTTCATTAATAAAGCTCGATTCAACAAATTTAAGTTCAGAAGGTATCTTTGTAATTTTCAAGAAGTACATGTCTAATAATAGTATTCCTCTTTCAAATATCTTAGCTCTTTCGACTGACAATGCATCAGTTATGATAGGTGATAACAATTATTTTAGAACATTAATTTTTCGAGAAAATCCTTGCTTTAGCTGCAAAAGATGCCGGGTTAAGGGTACGAATTCCTAGAAATAGGGGACCCCCACTACTGGGCGTCGAGCTCGGGAATTGCGCGTGTGTGCGAAATGTGCGTGTGTGTTGGCATGAGTATGATCTGTAGTGAGGAAGCTTTCGAGCTCATCAAGGCCATTAGTCCTCTTATCGGGGTACCTCTTAGCGAGGTACAAAGGCGTATTTAACTTTTTTATAATACATTTTATTCGAATTTAATTAAATGAATTTATTTTCTCAACAATCTGAAACAATAGTGCATCTCCTTCACTCAAAGAGTCTTAAATTTTTACAAACAATCGCGAGACATTTTTTGATAGTACCTTTGTTGAAGTTTTTAGATTTAGGGAACACACTCATCTCCCGATCGACGGCACCGCTCGGGGTCGAGTGCCCTCGATCAGATGGGATTAAACTAGCTCGAGCTATTCAGTATAGGCTGTCGAGAGACGCTCGGGGGGGACGTAGAATCAGCCAAGCGTGAAAAGTGCCCTCGATCGGGAGATGAGTGTATTGATAATCAAAAACCGGATAATCTAAAACCGATGGAGAATATGAGTTTCGAATCGGATTGAAACGTTATTCTTATGTCATATCGATAGTTTTCTGCAATCAATTTTTACTCTTATGAAAACTAGCACTAAGCGTTCAGAAGCGTTCGAGCAATTTACTATAGCACTTGAAGGAAAGTCTCTTAAGATATTTAATTACGCAAAAACGCGATGGCTAGGTCGCCACACTTGTATTAAAAGGGTACGGGAATTGTATGATTCATTAATACATTATTTTAATGAATTATGTTTTAACAAGAAATCTAATAAAATTTTTCAAGAAATGAAAGAGAAATTGGAAGATCCCAATAGTGCATCCTCTTCACTCGAAGAGTTTTAAATTCTTACAAACAATCGCGAGACACTTTTTGAAAGCACCTTTGTTGAATTTTTTAGATTTAGGGAATATTGATAATCAAAAACCGGAAAATCAAAAACCGATCGAGACAGGGACGGATTCAGGTGATGGTTTCGGAAGGGGGGAGATCGCTCCATCGCCCCCCCCCCTGGATGGAGAATATGAGTTTCGGACTGGATTGCAATGATATTCTTAAGAAATTGTCTATGAATATTGTTGCAAATGAAGAAATTATACGCCCAATTCGCCAAAATTGTCTTTCATTTTTTGTTGAGGCCGCTTCTCAAACTTCGAAAAGATCATATTACATTCGCGATGAATTTTTCCAGAAATTGTCTGTCTGATGCTGGCCAAGTTTTGCTGAATAAGGACAGAGAGACCAATTTTTAATTGACAATTAGAAAATTTACACCAATTTGAAATTGGAATGTCGCCTTGTTTATCGGGATTTTTCTTCGCGACCAGAACTTGAAATGCGTTATTTCGAAGAGATGTGGCAAATTATATTATGTAATAGATAAGCGAACGGCAACGCCAAGTATCCAAAATTGACAAAATTAGCAGGATACATTCGATCTTTGCCACATTTAAATGCTGCTGCAGAAAGGAATTTTTCAATTTTACAAGAAGAGAAAGAAGAGAGGAGAGAGGAGCGAGAATTTCTTAAACTGCTACTGTTTCAGTTGATCAATTGTCTCGAATGTCATCTTAAAAATTGTACGAACCGCCAAAAAAAAAGGAATGCAAGTTTTAATTTTGCATGCTGGGAATAATGATGATTAAATGGGTAAATGTAGTATTTAACTTTTATATTTGGCTGTGAGAGGCAAGGGGACTCACTTTAAGAGGAGCATAGACGGAAGCATCCACGTGACGTTATCAGACCTATCTCTCGCTCTCACTAAGCACATCCCCCTACTTACGGAGTAAAGGATATACGCGGTTGCATTTATATGCTGAAAACAATACAGCTCGAATGATGAGAACATTAATTAATATATGTGCTTATATAGATGAAATTCATGCATACTACAGAACACCACTCATTGCTGCAATGTGGAATCCTCGAATAGAAAATGTTCATTGTTTATTAGACTGCATAGCTACCGTAAACATAATTCATGATAGTCCTCTTTATTTTGCTGTTGAAGCGATTTAATTATCTTTGAGAATGTCTGCAAATGTGTGCAGGTATGTTTGTAAATGCCTGAACGACCAATTGCCGGACATCAATAATCAATTGATAGAGGGAGCGATAGAAATTGGCTAACGAGCGAACGTACGCAGATTTGAGAGTTCTTTCTTGATCTGATCGCAGAGCAAATCGGCTGTAGACGCTATGCTTATGCTATTGTTAGGCCAAACAAGGTATTATTATATATATCGCTAAATTTCTGGTTAATAATTATTGGTGAAAAGGTGATTGGTTGTCTCATGGTGTTTTTCTCTGTTTCTGTTTGCCTCGTAGCGTTTTTATTCTGTTTCTATTCCGTTTTGGATTTTATATCGTTTCATTATTATTTTATGAAATGTTATGGATGTTTGGAGATTTTTGGAATTACGGAAATTGCAAAATAATAGGCGAGGACTATAAAGGCTTTTACGTCTTCCAAGATGTCAGCTACGATCTAATAATCGACTCTCATTTCAATGACCATCTTTAAATCTGTCATCTGGTTTTCGAGTGCGTTTGATAGGTACCTGGTCAAAGAGTGTGTGTGAATAAAGTCGCAATTATCGTTCTCTTCCTAATTGACTTCTCCGCTAATATGTATTTGTGTCTTGTTTGCTATTCTCGAGTCTTATTTTATTCTATGATTTTTTGTATGCTCTTGATATTATTGTTCGGTTTATAAATGATTTCGCCTATTTCGATATCTTATTATGTGAGATTTTATTATGATCGTGTGTGTGTATTAATTTAATTTTGATTATTCCAATTGTACGTGATTCTTAATTTATATTTGTAGCGTCGTGCTAACGGCTATCCTCTAATCACTTATTTTTGTTTATATTTGTACAGCTGATTTTCACAGTATATTTATCGATTTTCAGTATATTTAAATTCTGTGTATTTATCTCACCCACCAGACCTGCGTACCACAACAATTTACATCATTATTCTTGAATATAATCATTTCTTTATTAAAGTAAATCAAATATTTAATTATATAATAATTATATATTAATTATATTATTATATTATGTTGCACTGTTTGTGTGAAAAATTTGGAAATGGTCGAAGAATATCGTGAATCTAGGTGCAGATGTAAATGCATTTACTTATTAGAAGCGTTATGAAAGCCGACGACTATGTAGGAAACTTTTTTCTCGAAGAAGGAGATAATATACATAGAAGCAAACTGGCTGTGAATTCGTTAATGCTCTTAAACTTTTGTTCTCATTGGAATATCATTAATACCATTAAGAAGATGTCCAGATCGATCCCGGTCCCTCTACTATGGTTGCGCCTGCTAGAAGAGGGACGTGTCAGTTCACTGCGAGCGTCTTATATACTCTCGCAGCCGGTCGGTTGCCGGGGCGAGCAAGCGCGCTGTCGGATCGCGAAAGTGGGGGATAGACAGCCAGCAAGCTCTCGCCTCGTATCGATCGATAATAATATATAAAGAATATATAATTCTTTTTTCTCGAAACAAAGAATCTTTCGACCTTATCATTCATAGATTCCTTGCGCTGAGACAAATTGATTGAATTGTAAGATTAGTGTTTTTATTTGAAACAATACATGAAAAATGAAACAAATTTTAAAAGTACAAATAATCATAATTTCATTAATATTTAATTAAAAACACTAATACTACAGGCCAATCGATTCGTCTCGAGGCGAGAAATCTTTCTTTCTTTTACATAAGCTTTGAATTTTGGTTATTTGAAAAGTTATAGTCAAAAAATCAATTTTATAAAAATTACAAATGTTCATAAAAATTTTAAACTTCAATATTTTGAAAAATCCTTTGGCAGTTTAATTAAAATATTGGAAAATGTTATGAGTACAAATCTTTCTCTACGAAGAAGCAAAAATAGTAGGAATGTCCCCTGAGCTGGTGTGCAAGTAGGTACGTCTGACAAGTATCAAAATTCTTTCCGTGTAAGCAGGGAGGTGCTTTTCTGCTCAAAGAGAGGGTAAGGCCCGGCCGTCAAATGGCCATTCTCTAAGGGAGAGGTGGCAACTCTCTTGTGGAAGCGAAGTCTCCCACTGCTCACCGTCTCTGTTCCGCGCGTCCAATGCACGAAAATAGAATTTATATCCTAAAATTAATAACTAAAAAAAATGGACTAATTTATTCGCTATTGTGACAACCCGAATTTTTATTTTACATAAACTTTATCGTAATAATAATTTCCAGTTTATTTATCCCACAAATAAGCAGCGAGTCTTATTTGTCATATATTTTTAAAACGGGAAGCTACTAATTTTAAGTCAGAGAAAGGTTACAGTTTAGGAGAAGCAGAAATTTACAAGTACAAAAAAAAGGTTTAGGTAGGGTCCGCCGGCGAGTTAAGAAGGGGTGCGGTATAATGGCTTAAGGGGTTACACCACCATGAGATTTTCAAAAAATCGATTTTTATTTATTTTTATTTCCGTTCGGACCCACACTGGACGCATATTGGATCCGCCATTTTGTTTTTGAAATTTTTGACACCGGTTTTTTCATCAGTGACCCCAAAAAAACCAGTGAATAACAGAATTTGGCCCATTTTATGAACATTTTATAGTTCTATCCAGCTTTTCGCGATTTGGTCTCATTCGCGCAGTACTGTTTTTTCTTTCGCGTTTTTTCTTTTAACTACTTTTTTCAAACTGGTGTACATGATATCTCAAGATCTACTCAACCGATTTTGTTAAAATTTTAAACACATGTTCTTTATACTATTATCTAGCGTGTGGCGTAGGATTTTTTTGATTGGGTGCCCTGTTCATAAGTTATGCATTTTTTAAACTCAATATTTCTATAAAATTTAGAAATTTTTTTTTAAACAGCTGTCATTTCTACAAAAATTTTTTCTTATTTTTTTTCCATACGTCACGTGATCACTCGGAAATGTCAATATGGCGGATCAAGACCAATCAGCTGTTTCTTATTTTACATTTTTCTGTTACTAAAATTTTTTAATCCTTCAGTATTCCGTAAGAGAAGAAGAATTGACTGCAGTGAGCATCGTTTTTAAAGAGCACATCAGAAATATTTTTGAATTTATATACTTTCGATCCAAATGATAAATCCATTGATAAAGAGGATCTTTAGGACTCTTACATCTTTACTCAACTCTCCATTTCTTGGTTCTTCACTGATTCGCAAACTTACACGAAGGCGAATTCTTGTAAGTATGAAAAAATTTCGATCTCTTCCTAAATAAATTTCAAATTTTTCTTAAATAATATTAGAATTATAAATATTTTCACGTTGCAAGTAAATTCTATTTCGAAGTAAAACCATACCCACAGAGCGAAAAAATATCTTATTATAATATTTGTTTACTAAAATGAAGAAATCGAATTTTGAAGTTAAATCTTTAATCCCAGATCCTAAAAGAAAACTTCTTGGATCTTCTTTTTTAATTATTACAATCTTTTTTCAGGAATAGGATAATTCTTGAAAAGTGGTTGGAGTTCTTAAAAGATCCAGAATCTAGGGAAAGAGTTTAACATCATGACGAAGTACAGAAAGGACTCTAATGTTTTCCCCAGTATTCGTGAAGGCTTTCAAGAATTTATTGGGAAACCCTATCCTTGTGAATCAACTTGTGAATATCTGTCTTATATAAATATCTTTTAATCAACTGTGAATCCACTTGTGAATCACTAGATTTGAACCAAACCGTTGGAGATCGAGGACTGAAATAGCTGCAGATAATTAATTGTTTTGATTTAAATTTAAATTTGTACATTCTCAAAATTAGATAATTCTAATATCCTTCTTTTAGGTTCTCGTCAACTACTTTTCGCCGTCCTTTGATTGTGAAAAAATTCCAAAACGGTTTATCGACTACCTCGAAATTAGAATTTCTGATATCTTTTTTAAAAAGAGTAAATGTAGAGGGAACTCCGAAGGAATCGAAGCAAGCAATTCGCTGCTTAAAAGTCTCGAGGCAAAACTTTGGTCTTTTCTATGAGGAAATCCTCGAAAGGATGAAGTCGATAATTTAATCGAAAGGGTTCTTTTTACTTTAAAATTTGAATTATTCATTTTATTAAATTAATATTATAATTAGGTGATACACTTTTCTACTTTTTAGTGATACTTTTTTCTGAGTACAGCAATACAACAATACAGTGTCACGTAACAGCTCAGTAAAAAAAAATTGTACCAATTCTTGTATCCCTTTTTTGCTGGGCCCAATATTTTAATCAACCATACTTTTTGCATGCGTATGAGTTGATTTAATATTATAAATAACTACAATAATATACTGTAAAATAATACAGTGTCTGAAATTGTTTATTTTATATTTTTATACATTTTATACATATGGATATGGAGGTATGGATTGAAAAGAATAGGCTTCCTAGAAGATTGTAAAAAGGGTAAAAAAGGATTGATATGATTATACAATGATATATATGGATAGATTAATAGAGATTGAAAAATATAGGTGCTGCTGTATATTGCAAAAGGAATAGAAAAAGATTAGTGTGGATTGGCGGAGGATAAAGAAAGATTGGCGTGGATAGATGGAGGATAGAAAATTATTGACGAAGATAGACGAAGGATAAAGAAAGATATAAATATTGAGATTCAAAAGGATAGAGATTATTGTAGATTAGAAAAAAATACAAATAGATTGTCATGGATAGAGATGCATACATTTGGATTCATTTTTTATTTCTATTTCAATCTTGAAGATTGAAGAAGATTCAAATTGATAGACTTTCTATCTTTTTACTTCCAACAGGGCGGCCTTATCCGTGGCGTACACCAGGTCGTGTATGTGATAAACCCTGACCGGGTCAGAGCCAAACTTGTAATTCTATTGAATGCCATTTAATTACAATAATGATTTCTATTCAATCCCATTGACTAAGCTAAAATTACATTAAAAATCATTGAAACGAATTGAATCCTTTTGTATTCCATGGAGTTCTTTTCAATTTCATTGCATTTTAGGATTCCCTTGGAATACTTCTGAATTCTATAAAATCGCAATGAATTTAATGGAATTCCAATTAAATTCATTGAATTCTATTTAACTCGATTGATACTATTTTTCATGAATTCCTATGGAATTTCTTACAATCTTATTAAATTCTGTTAAATCCTATTGAATCATATTGAAATTACCAGAATTCTGTTGTTTCCTGTTAAATTTTAGGAATTTTTCTCGAATTACATTAAATCTCAATGAATCACATTGAATTCCATTGAATCATAGCTACTTTCGTTAAATCCTATTGAATACCGTCAAGTTCTGATGAATATTATTGAATTCCATTGAATCTTGTAGAATTATATTATACAGACTAATATATAATCGCTTTTGAACTTTATTGGATATTATTAAAAACAAGTAGTTTTTTTTTTGGAATTTCACTACATTTTGACCAGTTTTTATAAATTTCTAAATTCACCGAAATTATAATTTTGACCTTAAAATTCTGTAATGCTGAAAGTTTTCGTTAAAATCATCTAATTTAATACTTTTACTCTCAACATATTTGCATTACTAGTTTTAATTTATTACTGTTCCTAATCGCATTTCAAAGATTCTTTTAATCTCTATAATCCAATGAAAGTGAATTCACAGCCTTCACCGTTAACAAACTCGACATTGTAAGTGAAAAAACTAATTATAAGGTCACGTGATCATTCGGAAATGTCAATATGGCGGATCAAGACCAATCAGCTGTTTCTTATTTTACATTTTTCCCTTCTTTCGTTTCTTTTTTCTTAAAAAGTCACTTCATCTGGATAGTATTAATAATTGAGAATGATTCGTGACGGAATGCCATTAATTCCACGAGCTAATAGGTCAAGAAATTAATTCGCACAAATCTAGGAGAGAAAGGAGTGTCGAGTATCCAATGACTTGTTCCTTGCTTCGAAAATTCCAGTCTGATACTCGCGTAACGTAAACTCGAACTCCTCCCGCAGCAATTTACTGACGTAATGGATCCTGCCGAGGAAATACGACAGGAAATCAAGTACAGCGGACTTTCTAAGGATATTAACCGTGCCATAGGATGTTTCGTTTATTGTTCTTCTTTCATGCCAAGCGGAACTCGACATTTCAAACTACTACTCAATTATGCCTTTTTTATTTCATTTCGCTCTCAGTTTCATTTGTTATTCTGCTGTATTTGTAATCTGGATTCATCTTTCAGATGAACGTAGACAATTTATCACATAACTGATATAAATAAATTTTTACAATAAATGTAGTGGTGATAATTTATAAATAATTTAGGGAATCGTTTAAACCTGTAATCTAATAAATTTCAAAAAATTGCTAAATAATCACCTAAAATTATCTGACATCTTGAAAAACACAAAAATAACTTAGAAATCACCAAAAATTACTTGCAATCTTAGAAATCAACGAAAATCACCTGGAAATCATCTGAAATCATGTTTAGAACCATCTAAAATCTTTTGAAAATCACTGAAATCACTTATAAATACTAAAAAATCACCAAAAAGTCATTAAATAACTAGAAATCAATCATTAATTACCGGTAATCAGTATAGAATCACTTTCAATAAATTATAAATCACACTTTGGTAACTGAAACTTAGTCACGTACAATCAGAAGAAAATCACCGAAATTCACTCGAAAATCACTCAGAAATCATCTAAAATCTCTTGAAAATCATACCAATCACTTGTAAATCCTAAAAAATCTCTTAAAAATCACTAAAAATCACGGGAATTCACTTAGGAATCACTGATAATCATTAGAAATTCTTTTATATTCATTTATAAATCACATGTAACTTAATTCTAATCACATAAAATCGCCAGAAAACTACCGGAAATTACTCGAAAATCATCTAATATATCATGTAAATCATCTAAAGTCATTCTATAATCACCTTAGGTAATTCACCTGTAATAATACACAATCTTACGAAAATCACCTGAAGTCACTCAGAAATCATCTAAAATCTCTCGGAAATCACCCCAATTACTTGTAAATTCTAAAAAATCTCCAAAAAATCACTAAAAATTACGGGATTTCACTTAGGAATCACTGGTAAATATTAGACATTATTTTTGAATCATTTATAAATCACATTTAGGTAACTTACCTGTAATCACATAAAATCACCTAAAATCATTAATTGTCAGAAATCAGCTGAAATTACTTTGAGTATATTTTTAATCGCTCAGATTTCACGAGTTACTTTCATGAAAATATAAAAAGTTCGTAATCTTGATTTATTGGGAGGAAGAAGATTTTACTCTAATCTAATGATTATGGAATGTACTCGTATAGTTTAGAATGTGTTTTAAACGCATCATTGTAGGATTATGTTACTTTAGAATGGGATGCCTTACTCATGAAGATCTGATTAACATAATTTGAAGATACATAGTTGAGTGAAAGGAAGTTGAATTATTATACTCTCTCTTGATGATTTGAAGAGTTCTAGATTTATATTAGATACTGATTAGAGATCTTGTTATTGTTTCAATCGAGGATAATAGAAGCAGAATTGAAAAAATTGTGGAACACTTATTCTGCTTGTAGTGAAAATTTTGGTACAACATACTTTTCCGAAAGACCAAAATACTGAGTGTGAAAAAATATCGAAAAAATAATTCTCGAAAATTCAATTTTTTTTCAAAATTTCTATTCAAAATTTTTAACGATATTTACTTAAAATTAATAACTTACTGTACATAATTTTCAAGTTATAATAGAGGTATTTTTATCGACCTAGATGATTTGAAACAAATTTAATGATTTTAATATAAAATATTCTATGCACGATTTGATATTATCGTGTTTATTTTTAGGTAAACCTTTATTAGTGGAATTTAAAGGATATTATTATTGAATATTATAATTTTTAAAAAGTTTATTTTGTTAATTTTAAAGGATGTCGAGAAATATAAAGGATTTTCACGTATTTTTAAAAATTTCAGTGAATAAAAAAAAATATTTGTAGTAATTTTAAAGGAATACGTCTAATTTAAAGGGATTTTGTCTATTTTTAAATTATTACAAGATATTTTAAGAAATTTTAAGGTATTCCCTGAATTTTAGCGATATTAAGAGATTTGTAAGAATTTCGTAGGATTGTTAGAAATTTAATGAATTCTTTTCCTTCCACTTGTAATTATTTTACGGAAATGATTATTTAAACAAAAAAATGAGAATTATCCTTAAGGGCGTTGGAGTCATGTTTTACTCTAAAAATTCGATTTCTTCATTTTACTCAACAAATATTAAATTTGAAATTTTGTTCTTCTCTAGAATTAATCAATTTTTAACTGGCCTTTAATTTTTCTCATTTTTTTAAAATCCTCTTTTGTGAATTGTATTGGTGTAAGGAATCATGCATGTTAATTTAAAATGCTTAAGGAAAAGTATAACGTGAAACGGTTAAAGTGTTCAAGAGACAGAACGCTGCCCAGTCAATGAGTAAGCTGGCCACTCACTTTCTATTGCCCAATCATGCCAAGAAATTGCCAACGTTCGGCTGCTATCGACTACGTCCTCCTCTTGCTCGACGAACGAAAAAAAAATTGACTTAAAAATTATTTAAACTTCGTCCTTCGCGCTCGGCTATGTTCACCGCATAATAGATTATAATAAATATTTAAAAAGACTATTAAAAGAATTATTATTATGATTTACGACTGGTCCTAAAAAAAATATTTAACAGCAATTTTTTTTGACCTTTTAAAAGCACCAATTCTAGTCTTTCGGCTTTTTGTTTCTTTTCTCACGTTGTTTATATTCCAAAATTATTTTCCAGTTAAATTTTTTAAATTCTTCAAAATATCCAGAAAATCAGTTTAATTCCGATCTAATCCGAAATTTGTTGGAATCATTCGAATTGCAATTCAAACCGAACCTTTCCCTGTTGGAAGTAAAAAGATAGAAATTTTTGGATATGAAAGATTACAAATTTTCTATTCCTCCCAGTTGAAACTTCCATGTTAAACAGCGGGATAGCGTTTGAGCGCCACCTAAAATATGAAACCCTGTATTGGAACTAAAACACAATATGGCGTCGAAATACCAGGAATTTTGAATGTATATATAAACTTTATATAAATTGTATTCAAAGGTAAATGTATAGAATAAAAAACATTTGAATGAAAAATATTGCTATTATTTTTGTAATATAGAATTTACTTTACACAATTACAAGTCATAGGGTAAAAATGTAAATACAGTGATAAAAGTTAGTTATAAAAAGATAAATAAAAAAATACATAATATAAAGATACAGTTATAAAAATTACACATTTATTTCTCAGATGTGAAGTTTTATCTATTTTTTTTTAAATTTTTTCTTATAATAAGTGATCCTTTGCTTCGATAAATATGCTGCAGCTGTTGCACCGGAATCTTTTCCTTTCAACAACCTATTCATCAATTTGCACCATCTAATCACATATTCGACAGCAATTAATTTAGTTAATTCAATCACTACATTTTCTGCATGAATCTTACAATTAAGAAAGGAGAAATCCAAATTCAGGACTAAAGGAATAGCTAGGTTTTTCACTACGTCTGGTTTAAAGCAAACGAAAAGAATATTTCCTTCCAAATTACAATCAGCCTCTCTTAATAATAAATCAAAGTTCCTAAAATTCAAGAGACCAGCAATGCAATCGCAACAGCCTTTAGTTTTAAGATTCTGGACTAGTTTCATTAAAATGCATGAGTTCACCACGTGTGTTCCCGAACGGTTCGATTCTGCATCAGAGAAAAGAACATATTCATCTTGATTTTCAGGTGGAGATGATTCCATTTCAGCTTCCTTGGAGTTTGCAGCTAATAAAGCAAAATTACGAAGTGAAAACAGTGCTTCTGAACGATCATCTTTGCAGTTTCCTTTTACTGTTTTCGCTGATGTGAGATTATTAATTAAAAGAGATTTGTATGAATTTTAAAACTGCATACATGTTGGATTGACATCCTCCGTGGCTCATTATCATCCCAAAAAAATTCTCTAGAGGATTTTGACTAACATGACGAGGAGAGAATTCCTTAAATCCAAGTTTCCTTAGTTGTAGCCACAAGTTCCGAAAACCGTTTAATGTAGATATCCAATGGAGAAGAGATGGAACAGATTTCAGTTTGTTTGTAACTGCATTCATAAATCGTACGTTGTTTCTTATACAGTAGGGTGGGCCGAATTTCACGAAAGTTTCCGAATCGAATCGTAATAGCGCGGAAAAGTTGCTACTCGTCGCCCTGATCAAAATGAATTTTTTTTTTTTTAAATCGGACCATATCTTCCGGTCGCACATCTCGTTCAAAGTTTCAAAAAATCATTAAAAATTCAACACGTTTTGGGATTTTTTCTTAGTAAGTTATAGTGATCGGATTTCGTTCAAAATCGGTATGTGACCTCTTCTAAAGTCTTACGTAAATGTACATAAGCCGCAATATGATGGGAGGGGGGGGGGGGGGCCTCAGCGAGGGTTGGCCAATGGTCAAGCTGGGTGGGCGTCAAACGGCTCTAGGAATTCGCCTTAGGGAAAGTACCCATACTACGTGACGCGTTTTTCTTTTGTTTATATCGCTGTATCCTCTTTAACTTCATAGATATTTTATTCTCATCTTTATTCGAACAGAAGAAAAACGCGTCACGTGTCGAAAATGAGCGAGGCTGTTTTCTCGAGGGGTGACGCAGACGAATCGCATTTTAGTGTTGATTAGAAAAGGAGTTTGATTGACAATGACGTCGAGGAAGTTTGGTCAAAAATTTCATTGTCCTTTATTTGGACCGCCTAAAAGTCTGAACAAACAGATTCATCAGTTTTTTCAGAACATCAGTTGCTAATGATATAGAGTCCATTTACACTAAGGCATCTTTGCCAAGGGAAATACCTGGAAAAACAGAAGGAGTACACACAATACATTTCTGACTGTCAAAAAACTTTATTTGACGTATGTTCCTGCAAGTGCAAAATGTACCTTCAGTGTGATTGCAACAGAACAATAGATAAATGTACCTGTGATCAGCCGGTTGCAATCGACTGTTCTTGCCCTGTCAACAGGAAAGTTTTTGTGATAGAGAGAAAATTTCTTTACGCACAGCGGCATCACAGAATTGGCAAGATAGGAACAGTAGACCAAAAGGTGAGTGAAAAGATTAAAAAGAGGCTGGCAAGGAAAGCAAAACAAATAAGACAAGAGGGTGCTAGTTCTTCTAAGACTACAGCCAACATTACCTCAGATTCTGAAACAGAAGAAACAGGTAAAGTTCACGGAAAAAAGGACACAGAGTTTCATATTAATCACCTTCTGGGACTCAAATGAGAACAGTGCTTGCCAATACTGTTCTTGCTAGCCACAGGTACGGTGTATCAGACAGGGCAACGGCAGCTATCGCCTCCAGTATTCTCTCTGACTTGGGCTTAATATCTGAAACAAACAAATCACAGATTATTGACAAAAACAAAATAAGACGGGCGAAGTCTCTAGTTCGGAGTGACTTAAGGAATGAGCAGTTAGAGAAAGCTGACGTACATCCTAGAGGCCTATAAATTTGATGGGCGCTCAGATGACACTTTTGTAATTGAGACGAAAAACTTTAAAAAGTATAGGAAGCTCACGAAAGAGGAGCACATTTCAGTAATTGAGGAACCAGGCTCCGTCTATCTCTTTCACACTGTACCCATTTCAAAAACTGCCAAGGATATTGCCTCTAGTATCCTTGATGAAGCTAATGCTAAAGGTATCGACCAATCTGACGTTCGCATCGTTGGAAGTGACGGTACGAATACTAATACTGGCTGGAAAGGCGGTGTCATTAGAATTTTAGAGTTATCCCTTAAACGACCTCTTCAGTGGTCTGTTTGCCTTCTACACTTCAATGAACTACCTTTGAGACACTTAGTTGAAAAACTGGATGGCAAATCTGAGGGACCAAAAAGCTTTTCAGGAACTATTGGCAAGATTCTAAAACATTGCGAAAAAATGCCTGTGGTATCCTTCCAGAAAATTGAGTGCAATCTTCCTGAAATTGACACCAAAATTCTTAGTAAAGACCAACAGTACTTGTTTGATATATGTCAAGCTATCAGCTCTGGCACCTGTCATCCAGATCTTGCAAATCGTGAACCAGGGCCTCTGAATCACTCTCGTTGGCTGACTGCTGCCAATAGGTATCTTCGACTCTTCATATCTTCTAAAAAACCTTCAGCAGAGCTAATCCACATTACAACTTTCATACTGAAAGTTTATGCACCATTGTGGTTCATTATAAAAACAAACCCACTTCTTGAAGATGGACCTAAACATTTGTATAAAGCAATTCAGCTGTCAAGGTACTTACCAGAACATCGCAGGCGTGTTGTTGATACTGTAATCCAAACCAATGGATATTTTGCCCATCCAGAAAATCTACTGATTGCAATGATCACAGATCCTCGACATAGTATCAAAGAACTTGGGTGGAGACATATCCTGAAAGCAAAACTGACAGATAACAACAAAACTATAAGACAATTCAAAGTACCACAAATTAATTTCAAAGCTACAGACTACACGGAAATGATTGACTGGAGTGCAGTTAAACTTACCTGTCCTCCTATTCTCTCTGAGGAGTACGATGAAGATTGCATTAGTGACTTCATTGCCAAGAAAGAATTCCCTACAATACCACCAGAAACATTCCCCTTTCCAAACCACACACAGGCAGTAGAAATGACTGTGAAAGCAGTCACAGAGGCAGCTGCCGCAGTTTGTGGTGCGGAGAACAGGGATGGTTTCATCCGATCGAAGCTAAAGTCTAGACAATTAATGCCGACTTTCACAACTAAGGCTGCCTTTAATACATTAAGTTTTTAAGTACCACGCCAAGTTATGGTTGGTTGGTTGGGTAGGGCGTGGGTGGAACTCACAGTGCAGCCACCTTCACGTGGTGAGTTCTGAGTCGCTCTCATAAGCAAAAAAGTTTCTAAGAGCGGGCGAAGAGCTGCAAACTTCACACGAGGAAAACAACGACTGTAAAATGGCTCTTTTTTATGATATTTGCCCCCCTCCCACCACCCTCACAGGAGTGCGGGAGGGGAAGGGGAATGTTTTTCTTAGTCAAAGGACATTTAGAAGAGGTCACATACATATGGTCCGATTAAAAAAAAAAATTCATTTTGATCAGGGCGACGAGTAGCAACTTTTCCGCGCTATTACGATTCGATTCGGAAACTTTCGTGAAATTCGGCCCACCCTATTATACAGGCCGCAGCTTCCTTCCAGAACATCATGTGCACACTTTTATTGGTTACTTCTCATCGAAGAACGTTTTTCTTTTTCTTCAACATATATTTACTTTCATTCACGGAATCAAAAATATCATTGAAGAATAATATTATCACTGATGTGGTTTCGCCTCCAAAGATGGACATTGATTTTGGTCCTTCAAAAGTTGATATAGAACTTGAAAAAAATAATTCTCACTAATTTTATCCCTATGATATTGTTTTACAAAAAATAAGCAAACCTTTTACACATGTCAGTAGACGAATAAATGCAGCCATTGATCTGCTCAAGACTTGAGCTGCAAGGTTAACTCGCATTTTGCGTATTTTTGTTTTTCGGATATGACCATCAGTTAGTTTGACATTTGCTTCTTCTTAATGTAGTTCAAAGATTTGTTGTCTATGTTGTAGGCTAATTCCACAATGTCCCATGAAGCTAAGTATTTGATCTCCTCTTTCAGTTCCTGTTGGATTTGAAATTTCCCTTTTTCCGAGTCTTCCAAATTTTCTGACTTTTTGTTGATTTCTTCAATAAAATCCCTCGTAATAAGAAATTTTTTTATCTTCTCAAGCGTTTCTTTGCTCCTCCTGCCTTGTTGAATCATTTTTGGAAAAGTAACTTGGATATTCTTAGTTAGAAGATTGTTCCTAATTCCTTTAATCAAATGTGGCGGATCGTAAAGTGGAATAATGAGTTGTCCATAAATTTCAATTCTACCACCTGAAAAATTAAATTTCAAAACATTATTTAAAAAAAAAATTAAGTTATTATTAAACTATTATTAAATTAAATTAAAAATTAACATTTAAATTCTCACTGTATTGTTTCCCTTCATTAGTGCATTTTATTCTCGTTCCCTTAAGCAAACTGTTGATGCAGGAAATTTGAACTTGTTGTTAATTGAACTTGTCGCACGCCGGCGTGCCAACATTTTGTTTATTCTTTTAAATAATCTTTTTCTTCAGTTAACTCGTGCTTCACAATATTGTAACCCTTTATATTTTGATAAATGCACTCTACTGAAGTAGTGGCGCGCGCAGCTTTGCACACGGCTCGAGGATGCGCGCGACGACAATGGTGGCCGCCATCCCCTCCCGACTTGACGAGGCGAGCGCTCGCTCATCGCAGTCAGTTCGCTCTCAGACAGCAACCAGTCTACAGCTCCAGAATTCACCACGTTAAAGCGATCTCTAACTTCGCCTGTCGCATTTCGAACGCTTCGAATCCAGCCATCTGCCCACGTTACGTGTGTACACTCGAGCCGTGTTATCGTGCTACACAACTCTCAGGATCTTTTCTTATTCAAACTAAAGATCATTTCTTTACACCTAGTGATTAATTTCATCCCATGTACTGATTGTGATGTGTACTCTGCTTCAACAAGAGAAGGGTATTCAACCTCAGCCATAGGATTCGGTGTCGTGTTTCGAGGTATCTTTCGGGGCCCATCGGGTGTTTTCTGGTGGTTGTCTTTACGACGCCCATCAGAGGTCCTCGGTAGGAGTCTCACAAGGATTACCTAGGGACTGGTGGCCTGTTCAAACGGCTCATTGAAACCCCCTCCAAAAATTAACAACGTAGACTCGCATTACAATTGTACACTATCTTCTTAATAAGTGACTTCATGGAACCAGCTATCTCTCGTAAAAAGTGTCGTCCCAATCTTAGAAGAAGACTTGCGGCCCGTCACCGAGCAGCAAACGCGCAACAAGAATGCATAAGTGGTTCAGCAAACGTTGGAAAATATAACTTTGAACACACTCAGTGCACAACCTACTAAAAGACAACCCTCTGTGCGCGAGAACATTCCGCTGGTCCGAAGTGTCGTGATCGTTCCGCAACGCCCTCCACCCAATGACACCATCGATGCTCTGCCTCACTTAAAGTTTCGCAGGATAAGCGATTCTTGTTCCTCAGAAGAGGAGATCAACCATAAACAGAAGGTGCTGTCCGTCGTCTTCAGACCCAAGTCCCGGAAGAGAAGTCAACGCGGCCTGTTTAGATAAGACTCTTTTCGGCAGTGATTCCCCTTTCCTTTTCTTACGTCATGCGAGCCACCTACATAGTTTCCCCGGTACCGCGTTTCTGAGTCCATCTTCGAAAATTGGACCAAACGCACCCGGGAGTAGAATACAAAAATTGTAAGGTACAAGATCCGGATGACAGACATCCTCGATCAAACACCCTTCTACAAACTGCACTTGTACTTGACTTGCAAAAATTATAAGACAGTGGTATAATCCAATTCTTTTTGATTCATCGCAAGATATACTGAGAAAAATGGATTGTAAAAGGTAATGAAAAATATGTTACTAGGTACAATCTTGGACTATTAACTATGGGACAGCAATCTAGATTATTAACTGAATCGAATATAAATTTTAACATTTATAATCCAAGGTATTAAAATTTGTACCAATACTAAGATTTTAATCTACATTTTACACAATCTAAAGCAAAAAACATCACTTACCGCAATTCTGATAATAATAATTATAATATTTATTTCTCCTAAAATCGGATTCCAATGTACGAAATTGTTAATAATCAGTTATCTATGAAAAGTTCGAGACAAAACGTTCACGTGTTTGAGAAAAGAGCAAAACACATGGGTGACCCATGTCCGCTATGACACTTTACGGGCGTTTATTATCTTCAGATGTTACGAATTAATTGCTGAAGATTATAAACATCTAACATCTACAGATTATGTTCAGTAATATTCTTATATATTAGGTACAACTTACAGATCATATACATTAACATATTTTATGTTACCGGACACTATACTCTAGTTTTAACATCTAAGTTTTATGATCCATTTTTCTCAGTGTAAAGACAAGTGTATGGTCGACAAACTTGTTTGTCCTACCATTGCCCCAATCTTCAAAACCAATCATTCGATCCGATTTCTCATCATAATAAATTTGTGCTTCAATGGATACTTCATCCCACGCTATATAACAAACTTTTTGATGTTCAGTCATTTTTTTGCCTTGTTCTTTGAGATTATCCATAATTATTTTATTTACACCAGGTGTCAGAGATATTCTATGCAAGAAGATCTTTAAGGAGCGGGGAGATGGCAAAATAAAGATTCTGCTGAGTAGTCAATAGCATTAAGTAGGTTGTTTAAATATAGCTAAAGCTAAAACCTTATCTTCTAATGTGAACCGTCTTGCTTATTGAAAAAAAAGTAAACAACAATTATTACATTGTGACACAGAATTGAACTTGAAAATTTATAATTTTATAATTTCACTTTATAATTATTGTATTAATAATAATATTAGTGAAATTTACAAGAGGGATCACATTCAATACTTGCTTTAGCTTTTTTGCGAACATTTCGAATGTGCATCTCGTCAAACGCCAACTATTGCTTCGACAAACTTTGTAAGTCTCTTATTTGAACACCTTTGGTGTATTTTTCAGCACTCTTAACCCATGTTCTATATGAACTTAATGTCCTCACAAATTTTGACCTTTTTTTTAACAAACCTTCGGCTATTCCGTGCAAACGAGAAATTACTGGAGTTAACTTATTTTTCCTCGTAATCGATCCAAGAAGTGGTCTCTTTCTTGATTTTTTCAGAGTGGAGCAGATATTTGATTTTTTTGTGAAGATAATTCAGACGGATTATATGAACTTGTGCTGGGTTCATTCAATATTCAGTTATTACCAATACATTATCTTCCTTCACGTGTTCTCTTTTCTCGACTATATTCTCCGATGAGGGCTCCAGCAGTAAAGTTGAAACAGCATCATTTCTTAAAACACGGCGAACAGGTGTTGTTGTGTTGTAGGCATCCTCCGAAAAATGCAACTAGCAAATTCGATAATTCCGTAATTATTCAAATGTGACGTTATCAAGGTTTGGATTCCTAAGAATTTCTCGCCACGATCTGCTAAGTCTCCAATCCTTTGGAAAAGCATACCGAAGAACGGATTTATGTGATTGACAGCCAGGTACGCAGCATCATCGCCACCCGTGTAGAAATTTTACTGTGGCATTTGAATAAAGGTTCATAATTCAATTAGTTATTTTTCTCATTTCATTACTAAATGAAAAACTTTTATTTTATAAAGAATGTAGACAAAACAATTACATAATCTCAAAATTTATCACAACATTTATATTATATTTCTTATTATTATACTAATTAATTATATTATAATAATAATTGTTCAATATTATTACAATTTATAATTAAATTTGAAAATTTTTTTTATGTAGAATGTATACAAAACATGAAATAACCTAAAAATTTATCACAACATTTCTTACCTTTCTCTTTCTCGGGTACTTTTTTCTTTACCACCTCTATTTTCACAATACTGACACAACACGTGAAATCTATTTACATCAATACAAACAAATCGAAAATCATAAATAAAATGGACAAAACTTTTTTAGAAATCTGTCAACCACTGTCAACAATAAATTTCAAAGGTTTGATTCTGTTGGAGAGCCTCTCGCGTGTACAACGTAAACTGACATAACTAAACCCAACCATCAGCGCCATCTAAAATATGGACTGGTTTTCTTCCGGTTCAAACGCTATACCGGGAAGACCTATCTCAGTTTCATTCCACTGATCCCTCCCAAGTGTACACTTTTCATCCTCCTGCTGGAAGTAAACGGATTCAAACGGATAGACATTTTTTAATTCTTTGAATGTAAACTTTGCATCCTTTTCAATCATGTTCTATTCTTTGTTATATTTTAAAATCTTTACTCGTTTGAATCATTTTCAATTCATGAAGTGGAATATAATCTGCCCCTATCTGGTTGAATCCGAACTTTTTTATCCTTATCTATCCGTGAGATGGTTTCGTATTTATCCGTTTAATCCGTCTTCATTGAAAAATATTTTATCCTTATGTATCCTTTTGAATTCAACTAAAAATAATATATCTATATCTATCCGTTTAAATTCGTCGTCAAAGTAAAAATATTCTATTAATAAAATATTTTGTGAAGAACGGATTAAAGAGGATAGGCAATGATTCAAACGGATAAATTTTTAATCCGTGATAGGAGACATGATCAAATCTAAGTAATTCGTGGATAGATAAGGATTAAGACGCGGATAAGTATATAAACGGATAGTAATACAGAAAATCGCATACAAAAGGATTAAAACGGATAGTAACACCGGATAAGATTATGATTCAAACGGATAGATGTATAACCAATGGATACAAATTGATTGCAGTGTATTAAAACGTACTCAAAAGGATACTTATGGATAGATGACGGATTAAAACGGATAAAGTTTCAATTTGTTTACTTTCAGCAGGGGTTCATTTATTTTAGTGATAATATAAAATAAGTAAATTATATTTCCATTTGTTGAATTTAATTTAAGATTTAACTTCTTAAAAATTTCTTAAATTCTTTTCAATTCAAAGTTATGCCATTGAATTTTCTTGAATTGTATTGAATCATATAGCATAAATAAAAAGGAAGAGTGTAAGAAAAATTAGTTTAAAAAAAATAGACAATTTAAGAATGTTATTATAGTTATTTATTATCTCATCAGTATAAAATTTACAAGTCTAAAATTGAAAAAAAGATGCTAGGGTTATTTGTTATTTTTATTAATATTTTTTTAATATTCTTTCTTTAGCTTTGAAAATTGTATTGCTATGTAATAAAGAAGAATCCTGGAAAAATATTTTTAAAAACTGAAAAGTAACAAATTTGAGAATTATTTATTAAAACCCTGTATTTTTCATTACATTTACAAAGCCTATTTTAATATTTACAATATCATTTTGGTAACTTCAATTTTATATCGTTGTAAAGTGTTTTTGTAATATTATCGGTTTTTTGTAATAAAAAAATTAAATAATATAACACTAAAAACTATCAGTGCATATTGGACTATATTATTTTTTTATCTAAATTGGGTTTCCTCGTGCGTCTCGGTATAAATCATCGTTGTTTCCATAGAGCCTAGGAGAGTCGTTACAATCCACCTAGATATAAAAATTATAAATAATATAGTAATAAAAATTTCATATAAATAATACATATAAGAATTGCCAACACCTAACTAATTATAATAAATATAAATAAATATAATGTGTCAATTTTACTCAACAAATATTAAATTTTAAATTTAATTTTAATTAAAAAATTTTTTTGTATAATTAATTAATTTTTAACTAGAGCTAGAAAATATCTAATTCAAATATTTTTTAAGTAAAATAAAAATATTCAATTTTGTAGTTTTCAAAAGGAAAAAATATTTATCTATAATTTTCATTGAGTAAAATGGAGAATGGAATTTTAAGCCTAACACTTGAGTCATTTTAATTTGAAAAAAAAATTGTTAATAGAATTAAATTATCAGGATTTTTTTCTAAATACCTTGAACCACCAATCACAGACACGAGTCGATTGGCTGAAAACGGTACCATTAGGACAGAGGAAACTAAATTGTCTTCCTCCAGGAATGCACCAATGCCAAACCTAAAAAATTTATTTTTCTGAAATTAATGTTGTATGTAATTTAATTTATGAAACTAGACGAAAATAGCAAGAGAATTGATATCGAATACTCAAATTTATGAGAAAAAGTAAACAATTATAAATAATAATAATAATTACTACATTTTTCCAAATTCTTTAATGCACGAAATTTGTATTTATTGAATTATAAAATGTCTAAAAAATATTTTTATTTAATATTTTTTAAATATCTTTAGAATTCACTTATTGATTTATTTTGAACTTATTTATAATTTTCTGAATTATTTTGAATTCTTTAGTATTTCTTTTTATTGTTTGAAACATTTTTATTGATTTATAACGATTTATTCTATTATTTATTATAATTTCAAAAATCGTTAATATGTATATTTACCTGACATCGAGTATCGGGATCTGCGTAATAACCAGGTAATTTTCCTCTGCAAGTAAAGCTGAGGCCAAATGGTACAGAGTTGTATATTGGATAGTCTACTCCAGGGGTATAACCGTCCACTTGCTGAAATATAAATTTGATCAATTTTAGAATAAGTATTTAGCTATGCAAATTAGAGAAAAAAAATGTATTCAGAAGTGAGTGCCTTACGCAAAAACAGGTTAAAATTAGTATAATAATTACCTAAAATTAATTTTTGTATATTTTATATACTTTTTTATATATAAATGTAATTATTATTAAGATTAATATATTATTAATATATAGATTAAATTTGATTATATTACATAATAATAATTGTAATAAATATCTACATTTGTTACTATAAAATTAAAGAAATAAGAGAAACGTCTATTCTAAAAATTAACTTTGCCTCTATTTTTTAAAACATATATTTTACAAAAAAAAAGTAAAACTGAATTCGGTCGAATTCCTTTCCATTCTTTTGCATTCAACTGAATTAAAAATAATTTTATAACATTCAATGAAATACAATAAATTTTAGTAGAATTCTATGGAATTCAAGATACTTCATCGGAATTCAGTGTAATTTACTGAAAATAAAACTGATATTTATTGAAGTTAAATTCAACTTAAATTCTACTTATTTAATCAGTATTAATTGAACTTTATTCTATCTGATTCTATCTTTCTGTATCCTTCGTCTATTTCCGCCAATAATTTCCTATCGTCTATCTATCCATGCCAATCTTTCTTTATTCTCCCCCTATCCACACTAATTCTTTTCGAACCCTTTAGCAATCTATAGCAGCGCCTATCTTTTCCAATCCCTACTTTACTATACATGTCTGTCCCGGGTCTTATCATTTTAATTCTTACCTATCTCTTTTGTACGCTGATCCTTTTCAATCTCTACTAATCTATCTATATCTATCCTTGTATAATAATTTCAATCTTTTTCTATCTCTCTTTGAGTATACTACCAAGTCTATCTATTTCAATCTTTACCATTCCTATACATCTTTAACCTGATATAGTCTATTTAATACTTTCCTATCTCTCTTGAAGTGATTTTTAAGTGTATCCTTTTCAATCACTATATTTCTATCCATATCTATCCTTAATCTAATCATCTCAATCCTTTTCTACTCCTTTTGCAATCTACTAGGAAGTCTATCCTTTTCAATCCATACCTGTATATTCTCATCTATTCGCGTATAATAATTTCAATCCTTCTTTATCGTTTTTGAAGGATACTATAAAGTCTATCCATTTTAATATAGACTAGTGATTATACTGACAAAAAGATTGAAAGGGATAGAGATAGATAACCGCGAAATAAATTAGATTGAAGATATAAGTTATGAATTTAACAAAGAAAGTGAAACAGATAAAGTTCGATAAACAAGGGATAGATTGGGATAGAGCTCTTTTGGATGAGTGATACTGATTTTTACAACACGACTCCTAAATCCTTCGTTAGCTCAGTAGGTACGTTTAAAATAATATTTATGTACAAAATATTGTATTTAAAATATTCTTATACATGTTAAAAATTTGATAGTTAATAAGTTTAGAATTAAAGATAGAAAAAGATTGCAAATGGGAGATAGAACTGATTCAAATTTATTGGGAAACATAGAAAAAGATAGAAAAAGATAGAGCCTAGTGAAAACGATGGACACACACAAGGATTGAAAAAGATAGCGTTTCATGGATGGAAAGTCCCGGATTAAGGCAACTCGAGGCCCAGGGCTGTACATTTTTTGGGCCTCCCCCCTGATGAAATTTAATATTATAAGTACACAAGGGGGGCTTCGCTACCCTACGCGCTTCGCGCGCCTGCCCTCCATCAGAATTTTGAATAATTCTTTGATTTATGAGCGTTTTATTGAGGTCTTACAGGCGTTTTACGGTAGTCTTATAGTGGTCTTATGGAGTCTTATGGAGATCAGAACCCTAACCTAAGCCTTAACTTTACCTAACACTTATGGCATCTTATATAAGTCTTATGAGATTTTAATGAACGTTTTATGGGAATTTTATGTTATTTTTATTGGGTCCTGTTGGGGTCATATGGGATCCTATTTGATCTTATGGAGGTCTTATGGGGTTTTATGGTAGTCTTATAGTAGTCTCTTTGATCCTATGGGGTTGAGACCCTAACTTAACCTAATCTAATCTTTTGAAATTTTCAGGGACTTTTTATTTGGGTTTTTATGGGGTATTATGGAAGTTGTATGTTGTCTTATGAGGTGTTATGGTAATCTTTTGGGGTCTTATGGAATTTTGATCTTTTTGGGGCTTTATGGGGTTTCATTTTGGTCATATGGTGGTCTTAAGGGGTTCTATATAGATTCTTGACACAGCGGCAGCGGTGAAATTAAGGGGTTTCGTGATTATTGGGGTCAAAAGGGGCGTGTCGTTATGGGGTCACATGATCGGTTGCCATGGAGGTGGACCTAACCTAACCCTAAACCATACCTAACCTAACCTAATTTGATCCTATTGGGGTCTTATAGGGTTTTATGGTAGTCTAATAGTGGTCTTATGGGGTACTTTGGGTTACAGAACCTAACCTAACCCTAGCCCTTAGCTAAACCCTATTAGAATCCCTTCCTGAGGTTACGTGATTGAAAAACATTGACCCCTCTCAATTCCTGACATAGCGGCGGAGGCGGCAGCGAGATTGAAATTGGCTAAAACCCAATGTTCTTTTTATATCTTTTAAATCTTTTTCAGAGGAGCTTGTAGTTTTGTGTCCCTTTAGTGATAAGGGTCAAGAATCAAAGAACAGGGTATCAATCACGGGTTCACATGATCGAGAGGGGTCAATAAGAGCGTATCGTCGTAGGGTCACAAATCTAGAGGCCAAGAAGGACGTATCGTCATAAAGTTACGTGATCAATAGGTCATAAAGGGCGTATCATTATATAGGTCACGTGATCGATAAGGGTCAAGAAGGGCATATCGCAATTTGGTCACTTTACCCCATATGAATGAATGCCTTACACAACGCCTGCGGCGGCAGCGGCCTAAGGGAGTCACGTGATCAAGATTACGTGATCGAGATGGTCACTTGACCCCATGAGAAAATGGTTTCTTACCTAATATAACCCTAAACCTTACTTAACCTAACCTTACCAAACCTGACCTGACCTGACCTGCGGCTGCGGCGGCCTAGGGAGTCTTGATCACGTGATCAAGGGGGTCACGTAACCCCATGAGGGGATGGATTCTTACCTAACGTGATATATATGGGTCACGTGATCGAGAGGAGTCACGTCATGACCTCATGAGGGGTCTTGTTTCCTCTTTTTAGGTTACGTGACCTCATTAGGGGTCCCGTTTCCTCTTAGGGGGTCACGTGACCCCTCTCAATTCCTGACACAGCGGCGGCGGCGGCGAGATCTTTTTATAATATAGATAGACTAGAACATCATTGCGCGCTTCGCGCGCCTATATGATTACTTCACGTTATGCACTTGTGACGATCTCACGTGACCACCTCTCAACCAATCAGATTACGAATAAACTGCGGACACTTGACAGATCTATTTTTTAAGAAAGGATATTAGCAAGTTACCTTCAAAGAGAAATAAAATAATAATTTTTTTAATTTTTGTAAAAATTTTTTTAAAGTTGAGAAAGAATTTGAGGGCCCCTTTAGCCCCCCCCCCCCCTTAATCCGACCATGATAGTGTATACTTGGAAAGGATAGAAAATTTCTGTCCTTTTTCTATCCTTTTTTCCTTTACATCATCTGAGTCAGATTCAATAGCATCTTTCCTTTTGATTCATCAGTCTATTTTTCTCATTGTTGAATTGTTGAACAGGGAAAAGATAGAAATGACAAGAACGTCATCTTTTGAGTTATGGTACAAACATTTCCGCGTTTCGCAGTCATTTGCGCAATAATGAGTATAGACAGACGAAATAGGAAAACTGTTTCGACATTGCATCGGCTCGTCTAAGTTTGAGCAGAAGACTGACCGGAAGTCGACTACATTGTTTCATTTAACGGATGTACATCTCGAGCCTCTTTGTATTCAATCTCCCGACACGTGCACAGCTCTACACAGATCATGTGCCTTTTCAAATGTACAGGGCGATATATTTTATTCAAAGGAAATTTAATTTACAAATTAAGCTTCAATCACTCTCATTTTTATGATTTATTTACATTCCTTCAATTAATTGCAAATAACTACTTTTTAAAAATGAAATTATTGAACGAAAATGAAATAGACAAGGATAGATTTGATTAGAAAATAGTTAAATTGAGACTTTTTTTTTTATAAATTGGCTGGGACCAGGAGATAGAAAGAGATAGACGAGTATAAGCGAGAGATAACAATGCATCAACAATCTTTATCCTTTTTTGCCTGAGGGACAGAAGGAGATTGTACAAGGATAAATATGTATATAATGGCATAGAAATTGAAAACGATATTGCCGTATTAGATTGTAATAGAGGTAAGTAAGGATTCAAATGATTAGAAAAAGGATAGACATAAATAGGAAAGTTGGCCTTGAAAAAGATAGGCATGGCAGTAGAAGGGGGGCTTAACAGAGATAAGAACTAATTTTGGTTGAAAAGATGAGAGAAAGGTATAGACGAGAATAGGTAAGAGATAGAAAAGAATAGAGAAGTAGGGATTAATAGAAATAGGAATAGAGAAGTGGAGATTGAAGCAGATAGGAGTGCATTGCGATTAAGATTAACAAAGTGATAAAAAAGAGACGATCATATGCAAGAGGTAGATAGGGATATAGCAAAGCTAGGGATTGAAAGAGATAGAGACGAATTGGGATGGAAAAGGTGAGATAAAGAGATAGACACTAGACAAGAGATAGAAAGGAGTATAAGATTAAAGTTTGTAAGAGGAAGATGAAAATTATGAATGACTAGGCAATAGAAATGTATAGACGAGAAGTAGGAAGGAATAGAATAGTGGGGATTGAGAGAGATAGGAGATCAATGCGATTACCAATAGATAGAAAAGGTAGACGAGTATAGGTGAGGTTAAAAGAGATAGGAGTGAATTGAAATTGATAAAGGGATGAAAAGGAATAGACAAGAATAGGTGACAGATAGGAAGGAATATAGAAGTGGGTATTGAAAGAAATAGTGGAGAATTGAAATGCAAAAGGAGATAGAAAGAGTTAGGCATTAGGCGAGAGATAGAAAGGAATATAGCAGTAAGGATTTTAAGAGAAAGAAGCGAATAGCGAAAGAAAAGACATAGCAATGCATATATGAGAATAGACGAGAAATAGGAAGGAATAGAGAAATGGAGATTCAAAGAGATAAGAGCCCATTGCGATTAAGAGTAACAAAGAGATAAAAAAAGATTATTGATTATAGAGGAGTGGTAGAACGGGATGTAGCAAAAGTGGGGATTGAAAGAGATGGGAAGAAATTGGGATGGAAAAGGAAATAGAAAGAGGTAGAACGAACTAGTCGAAGGATAGAAAGGAATAGAGAAGTAGAGATTGTTAGAGAAAGGAGTAAATTGTGAATAGAAGGAGATAGAAAAGTGTAACCGAGAATAGACGAGAAATAAATAGGAATAGAGAAGTTGGGATTGAGAGAGATAGAAGAGCAATGATATTACCAAAAGATAGAAAAAGTTAGACGAGTATAGGTGTGGTTGAAAGAGATAGGAGTGAATTGTAATTGATAGGGAGATGGAAAGGGATAGAAAAGAATAGGCGAAAAATAGGAAGGAATAGACAAGTGGGGATTGAAAGAGATTGGCGAGGACGTGCATTGAAATGGAGATAGAAAAGTATAGAGAAGTAGAAACTGAGAGAGACAGAAGCAAATTAAAGATTGACAAGCAGGTAAAAAAAAATATACAAATATAGGCGAGAGATAGAAAGGGATGTAGTTGAAGTGAAGATTGAAAGAGATAGAAACAATTGTAATTCAGATGGAAATAGAAAAAGATAGACTTGAATAGACGAGAAATAGATGGAGATAGAAGAGTCCGGAATAGAAGAGATAGACAAGGATGTGGATTGAAAAGGAGATAGAAAAGGATAGAGAACTAAAGAATAAAAGAGATAGAGAAATGATGATTGAAAGAGATAGACGTTGATGTGGATTGAAATGGATATAGAAAGAGATAAGTTGGGATAGAAAAGATATAGAAAGGGATAGAAAAGCGGAGATTTAAAGAGATTGACGTGGATGTGGATTGTTATGGAGATAGAAAGGGATAGCTGAGAATAGATAGGGATACAAAAGGATAAATTATCCTTATTCCTTTCTATCTTAAAGATAGAAGGAGATAGAAAGGGATAGGATTTCTATCTCTTTAATTCCAAATAGTACCACGTGTTATGATAAATAAAACTGTCTCTATTCCCTTGGCAAGTGAAATTTAAGAAATAGATAACCAGATATCTTGATCGTGCTACTAAATGACCAGGCGATTTAGAAACACTCAATGAAATTTCTTTTATAAGTCGTTTTATCTTTATCTGAAAAGTGGTATCTGAAGACAATAAAAAAGCAATTCGAAGGCGTTTATTCTGATTCTAATCGGTGTTCACGGTCATTGCTTTTGAGTGAAAATAAATGCGAGTCCAGCCTATTGCGTGAGAGGATGCTGTAACCTTCACACGCGGTGAATTTAATTGTTTGGGCTTTTATTCGACACTTCCTCTTCTTTTTATCAGAGCATCATGGTCAACTGCACCCGAAACATTACAATCTCACTTTTTGTCCATTTGCCAAAGGTTTGAAAAGAAATAAATAATTTAAATTTAAATTTTAAGGACAATTTTTTATTTATTTAAAATAAATATTATGGAATTTTATTCTTTTCCATATGTAAATAAAAATCGGGTTTAAATAATTAATACAGAGAAGTGTGCGACTTTAAAAAGAATTTTATTATCTTTAACGCAACTATTTCCTGAGACGCGAGAAAGTTAATTAATTAGTTAATGCTGCTACATAAGCAATCATGTGAGTGATGCAGCTCACTCGTCTCTTGTCATTGTTGCGTGATAATCCGTGAGAAATTAGTGTGAACGCGTATGAAAATAATAATAATATTACGTTTCGCAAAGTTACTTAATTTCGCAAGTCAACAATTGTATCAAAAGTTATCAAATATCAAGGCGCCAGAAATACACGTGAGGTGTTGCAGCTTCCTTGCATAATCTTTATCTCACTCAATTTATGCTACAGACAATAATAAAAGGAAAATTTGAAATTCGAATTAAACAATTTGTCAATTTCTTTAATTAGATAAATTAGGCATGAATTATCCAATTTTATATTAGGCAATTTTTTATTAAATATATTTTTTGAATTAATCAAAATGGGCCTGAAACTAAAAAGACAAAATATAAGACCCAATAAATAAGTCATAAATACGTAAACTAAAAATCATGAGGCTCAAAAATTAGTTTAAAATGGAGAACTAAAAATATAAGGCCCAAAATTAAAGCACAACAATATAACACCGAATACTATAAAACACAAGAAATCAAACTCTGAAATATGTATATTACCCCAAAATAACTCGAATATATGACACAAAATACCTATAAGTTCCAAAAATATAAGGCTGAATAATAAGAACCAAAAATTATGTCCCAAAATTCTACGACCCAAAAGTAAAACAATAAGAAGTCAAACCATGAAATATAAAGCCCAAAATATGACGCAAAAATATAAGATCCACAAAATTAAGTCCAAAAATCATAAGACCCAAAAGTAAAGTGTTTTTGTAATGTTTGTTTTTTTACGAAATTTAAGTTACCAAAATCATAACGCCGCAAAATAAATAAAAGCATGTGAGGCCCAATAAATAAGTCACGAAATAACATGTAAAAATATTCAGTAAAATAATTTAAGAAACAAAATATAAGCCCCAAAATATTAGACTGTAAATATAATAAAAATATCTTAAGGTCTAAAAATAAATCTTAAAAATATGAGGCCCAAAATTATAAAAAAAATGTGGTGGAATTATATAAAGTGTAAAATTTTATAAGTAATAAATACATTTTTTGAATGCTTACCGCCATTGCTTGGTAGATCAGCACTAATCCGAATAATAGAAGGGCGCAGATTAATTGATTGCGCGAAATCATCTAAAATTAACATCTTTTTTACTTTGAACTTTTTCATAGAGAATTAAAAAATGAAATTAAAATGAATGGACAATGAGAATAAAAAGCAATAGGAAAAGAATAAAAGAGAAATTATTTGATTATAGTTAGAAGATGAATAGAAAGATGAATGAAAGAAAGAAAGAAAAAGAAATAGATAATTTTAAAAAAGGCAGAATAAGAAACAGGAAAAGAAAAAAATTTTTATCTTCTTGAAATTATTTTCTGTTTAAAAAAAGAAACAAGAAGAGAAAAAAAAGGAAAAAAAGCTAGAAAAAAAGAAACTGAAAAGAAATAGAAAAAGTATAAATAGAGAGTAGAATACAGAAAAAAATCTTTAATGAAAAGGAAAGGAAATAAAATCTTGTTTAAATTTAATAAAATTTAATTATACAATAAACAGGAATAATTTTAATTTTCCTCAATTTGTTATCCTTTTTCAAAAAAGAAAAAGGGGAAGATGAGAAAGAAAGAGATGGACCAAAAAAAGAAATACAAAAGAAAGAAAAATAAAAATAAAAAAATAGGGCAAAAATAGAAATATAAATAGAAAAAAAAGAAAGAGACTAGCAAAATGAAAGAGGAAACAGATACAGTAAAAGGAAAAAAACATGAAAATAAAATATAGGGTGAAAAAGAATGAGAAAAAGTAGACAAAGATATAAGTAAGAAAACAAAATAGAAAAGAAAAAAATCAGGGGGCAAATAGAACTAGAAAAAGAAGGAAAAGAAAAGAAAAAAATGAAAAAATAATAGAAAATGAAAGAGGACCGAGTTCGACTCCAGAGTTGTCAGATTGGGCTACTAATCGCCCAAATTCGCATTGAGTAGCCCAAAAGTAGCCCAAAATCTGGCAGCACTATTCAACTCTTCATAGAAAACTAAAAAATCGAGAAAAAAATGCAAAAAATAATATTTAATTTTAAAATGAGAACAAAATAGCGTTAAATTTTAATAAAATTTGATTATGCAATAAAGAAGGAACAATATTTATGTCCCTGAATTTTTTTTCTTCATTAACAAAAAAAGTAATAGGAAAAGAAAAAGAAAACCAGGAAGAGAAAAAGAGAAAAGGAGAAAGTAAAAAATAAGAGAGAAAAGAAAAATTGCATGATAAAAAAAGATTGAGGAAGAAAACAGATATAGGATAAGGAAAAATTATGAATAAAATATAGGGAAAAAAACAATTAGAAAAAGAAAAAATATGAAGAAATAAAACAGAAAAAGAAAAAAAAGCAGGGGAATAATAGAACTTGTAAAATAAACAATTACTTAATTACAAAGAAAGAATAGGAAACAAATTTAATTGAAGAGGAACTAGCACATTTCTTGTTCTATGCACCTTAGTGAAAAAAATAAGGCAGAAACAGGGGAAAAAGAAATAGAGAAAATTGGAGAAAAAAATATGTACAGAAAAAAAAAAGAAAAAAAATGGAAAAAAATGGAAAAAACAAACATGGAAAAATAGACGTAGAAAAAGAAAAAAAGTGAGAAAGAAAGAAAAATAGAACTAGAAAAATAATTAAAAAGAAAGTGTAAGAAAACAATTTAATTGAAAAAGAAAGTAGCACATTTTTTTTTCTATGCACCCTTGTGGAGATAACAAGAGGACAGAAACAGGGGAAGAAAAAATTGAGAAAATTGGAGGCAAAAGCAGGTATAGAAAAAAGGAAAAAGAAAAAAAGGAAGAAAATAAGAAATAGAGAAGAAAACACGGAAAAATAGAAGACGAAAAAGAGAACAAGTGAAAAAGAAAAAAGAAAAAAGAAAAAACATTGAAAAAAAATTTTTAAAACGAAAGAGGAACTGACACAACTTTGTCTCCACGCACCTTAATAAAAATTGTATCACCTTAATCCGTAATTTGGTGCACGTGACATTCATTTATCCACCATTTAATTAGTAAAAGAAAAAATGCAACACTTTTCTGAATAAAATAGTTTTCGCGATTGAGGTGACCGAACGAGGAAGATTCACGGGTGCGAAGTGTTTCGAAGATGATACCGAGGTGGTGGTATATATGCAGTGATCAAGATGAAGATCCGGAGAAGGGGTTCTTGAGAGCCCCCCTTTCTTGGGGCTCCCACACAATGCCTGGCGGCTCTTCTCTTGGGTCTTGGCCTGGGTACTTACTCGTGAGGAGCAATCAGTTGTGCAATCGGTGTTCTTACCGTGAAAAGACTGAGAAGAAGACTCTTTCTACCACTGCAGACTAGCAGAGGGTGAATATATCGCTGACTCTCGCACTGTTACGTGTTACCTGGCGTCGTATGTATTACGTAGTGTTACGTACGAATTAATAATGGATGACCCACTATGTAAATTCATTCATTGATACGAACATGTGGATTATGTCTGATTGATAGGAAAGATAAAAAATGGTCCGAGTTGGTCATATTTTAGGAATGGTTCGATGATTTCGAGCTTGTAGATTTATAAGTATAATAGAGATACTTATATAGGATATCTATATGGCTGTGGTAGTGACTGATGACAAACAGATAAGGCATTTTATTGCATCAAGAAAGAGTTCGTTGGGTTCAAAGGATTTCATCTGATTACAAAACATTTTTAGGAATTTCAAGGAATTTTCAATTGTACCACTAGATTTTATGAGATTCCTTATCGAATTCCCTGTTGGAAGTAATAAGATCGAAAGTCTATCTATTTGAATATTTTTCAATCTTCAGGATTGAAATAAAAAGTAAAAATGGAGCCAAATGTATTCATCCCTATCTATTCAACAATTCGAGAACCAAGCATGGTAGTTTTTATTCAATTACTCCTGCTTCCATGTGGGGAATAGTTTCCTGGATCCAATTTTTGTTTACATTATATTGCATGTTTATAAATACATCAGGATTAAAGCGACCTAAACTGTTTGCACCCCAAAGGTGAATCCCAACCAAATATGTGTGAGAATTCACTGTAACAACTAAAGGTGCACCGGCATCACTATCACCACAGTATCGATGTCCAGTTCGATCAAGAGTGCAAATATCATATTCTGTAATCGGTACAGTATGTTGGTTTAACATTGCACAATCATGGTTGCTGATTATTGGTACAGTAATTGATCGCAGATAATTGGGATGTGCTGTTCCGGGACTAAAATCAGAGGCAATATAAACCTTACTTATTTCATTGTTTATAAAATACAAATTCCGAAATTTCATGAAACCTAAGTTTTATTTGGCCAAAAATCACGTTCTCGGACACGTATTTACCGTGACGTTTATATTCATCCGAATTATCGACTGGCATAATTTCAATTCTTGTCCCAAATGCTGTTTACTATTTTTTTTTGCCATATCGAATTGTTATTTGGCATAATTTCCACATTTCAGAACGATATTTTAGCGATATCAGCGATATTTTAGCGATCCGTGTTGGAAGTAATAAGATAGAAAGTCTATGTATTTGAATCTTCTTCATTCTTCACGTTTGAAATAGAAAGGAAAAATGAATTCAAATGAATCCTTCTCTATCCATGCCAATCTATTTCTAGTTCTTTTTTAATTTAATCTTTTTTAATCTAAGTTCCTTATTTCCTGCCAATAAATACCAATCTTTTTTTATTTATTTTGCAAAATTCGTTTCAATCTCTTTTAATCCCACTCTTCTGTCCCTTTCAATCTCTCCCCTATCCTCATCTATCTCTTCCTATCTCTCAGTCTATCCCTTTGTCCGGCAATATCCTATCTCATCAGTCTAGTAATATCTATCTCTTCCTATCCCCTAGTCTATCTCTATTTTTTGAAATTTTTACCTTTCTATCCTTCAGTCTATTTATTCGCAAAAAAATATTATTCCTTTCTATCCCTAATTCTATCTCCCTTGCTAGAAATTTGTATCTCTTTCTATCCCCAAGGCTATCTCTCCCATATCATTTCGAATTTTAAACATACACAATAATTTTATAACTTCAATATTTTGTACACATGCAAGATAAACAAGGATAAATTTGAATAGAAAAGTGTTAATTTGAAACGGAGAAGAAGACATTCAAGAAGGTAAGTTTAGAAGTAGGCTGTGACTGAAATAAGGGGATTGAAACACAGCGCAGTAAATTTTGATTGACAAGGAGATAGAATGAGATAGATGAGGAAAGAGGAGAGATTAAAAGGGACAAAAAAGTTAAAATAAAAGAGATTACAGCGAATTTTGATTGGCAATAAGATAGAAAGGGATAGATAGGTATATAGAGAGATAGAAAGAGATATAGAAGAGTATAGGTAAGAATAGACGGGAAATAGGAAGAAATAGAGAAATGAAGATTTAAAGAGATAGGAGCGCATTGTGATAAGATTAACAAAGAGATGAAAAAAGATAGATGATTATAGAGGAGTGGTAGAACGGGGTATAGCAGAAGTGGGGAATGAATGAGATAAGAGCGAATTGAGATTGACAAGGGGACAGAAAAAGATTAACTAGAATAGGCAAAAAATATCACTTTCTATCTCTTTACTTCCAGCATTGTTTTTTTATTGTTTATTTCCCTTAACGTCTCTGTTATTCCTTCCTTCCCCTAAATGGTAAATAATATAGTAAGCAGCATTTAGTACAAATTGAGATTATGTGTTCGTGAACTTGATTTTTGACCAAATAAAACTTAGGTTCAATTGCAATTTGGGGAATATTCATTCGCCTCGCTTATTTTATATATTATGAATTACTTACTTTCCTCCAGCATTACATCCCCATCCACTAACAGTGCCATGTGATCCAGGCGGTATATGTCCTTCATAAATTTGTATGGATTGAGTATTTACAGAATAGCGCAAAGGTGGATTAACACTGATCAAAGCAATACCATCCAAAGTTCTAATCGGATGATTATAAGAGAGTAATCTTTTATCTGTTACGTTATGAATTAGAGCATGACTACTTGTATCTACTGCTCGTGCATTGCCAGAATAAACTTTGTATTTTGGGTAATCAAGCGCAACACATTTAGCAACAGTAAGAACAATTTGATTCGTCATTATAACACCTACGCATTTATCGTTAGATCTGAATCGTTTAATAGCTACAACGTAAGGAAAATCTTTAATCGCTTCTCTTCTGTCTTCAGTTGGCAAGTTATTGATTACACGTTTTTGGCGGACGAGAAGTTCTGATGATACGTCTGCAATTTAAAAAAAATTTATCTCTGTAGTGCTTTCTTTATATCGATCAGTACGTAAATTCTGTAGATATACAGTACCGTGAGAAGTTTCTTAAAAAAATTCAAGATTTTCTCAAATTTTGTACTTCGACTTCAACTTTTTGCATGACCTAGAAAAATTGTTGAAAAATTTTGAAAATTATATGACAGAGCCTAGAACTTTATCTTTAGTTTAAGCCAAAGAAACTCAAAAAACCTTCATTGGTTCTCGAGATACGACGAAAAATGTTCAATCGTATTTGAGTTAAGGGGTTATTCTACTTTATACGCTAAAAAGAAAGAGCTGTTTTTCAACAATTTTATATGAGTATGTCATGAAAGATATGGATATAAATATTTTTAGGCATGATAAAACATGTCTTAAAATACGTAAAAAAATTCTTTTTTATCTATTTTATTGCATTGTTATTGTTTTAAACGCGTTTTTCTCAAAACAGCGTTTTTAAAACGGTACCAAGGATTTTATGAAAACTATTCGACCGATCCTTATGAAATTTAAACCACACATTCTACACATATTGAACTAGGTCTTTAACCTCTAACATATTAAAATATAACATTTTTACTAATATTTTAAATAAAAAAGCACTAAAAAAAATTTCTTTTTTTTTCTTTTTTTGATTTTTGTCCGCCATTTTGTTATTTTTTCATCAATATTAATTATTAGAGGTTACAGTCCTAGTATTTGTCATACTGAATCTAAACCATTTTGATTTTTTTTTGTTAAGCTAGCCATTACCGAGATTTTCCTGGTACCGTTTACCCTTTTGATTTTGAGAATCCTATGCACGGCCAGTATTTTTAATATAAACATGGAATAATGTTAATAAATCATGGCTCTCGACCGGTCTGCTGCTCGCCTTCTTCAAATACGATTGAACATTTTTAATCGTACCTCGAGAACCAATAAAGATTTTTTAAGTTTCTTTGGCTTAAATTAAGGATCAAGATGTAGGCTCTATATGGTATGATTTTCAAATTTTTTCAACAATTTTCCTAGGTCATGCAAGAAGTTGAATTCGAGGTACAAAATTTGTGAAAATCTTGAATTTTTTTAAAAGCTTCTCACGTGCTGTATACTTTTCAGTAGGTCAAAAAAATTTGGTTGGCACCAGTAGACGTAGAATTTCATAAGCTTTTCAATTGCTTTTTTTTTAATATTCTATCGCTTTTTTTCACCGAGTTAACATAGTTCAAAGCCAGCAGTGATTTTTAATACTGCTTGCGCCAATCGTACGGACAATTTCCGACGGTACTGTAGGTTCATAGATAAAGTGATTATATAGTTACCAATATCCTTTTCTGAACATGTACCAATCAATCCTTGGCACAAAACGCAAAAAAGAACGAGAAAATTCCAATATGGGTTTGTCGACATTTTTTGTCTTTGAATTACACAGTTCAGTAGATGGAATTATGCTTTTTATTTTTGTTTTTGGTTTATAAGAGAAAACAATAAGAAAAAATACAAGAACCTGATAAATTTTATGGTACATAAAGTATTTATTGTAAAGCAGTGATATATAATATCACTGTTTTGCTATAAAGTAGGAGATATAAGTGATTTAAATGTATTTGTGTACACTATAAAACCATCTTTACGTCTTTTTGTTTAAACACGTGGACATAATTATTCAAGAAAGAAAATCTTATTTCTCACCTCAAAGAAATGAAATTATACAGGAGTTCCATGAATCTGTAGCAGGAGGACATAAAGTTATGTCTAAAACCTATTGGAGGGTTAGATACCAATATTTTTGGGAGGGTATGAAAAGGTATTTTCATAGGATAGTTTTCACCAGAAAGGAATATCAAAAAAACCAATTAATTAGAAGGAAAGGTCTATCAAGTCTATTCACTTCAATCTTTACCATTCAATTCATTTCTATCCTTGTATAGTATTTTCAATCCATTCTTATCTAGCTTGAACTGTATTCTAAACTAAAACGAGGAAATTAATTATAGAGGAAATTGAGTCTGTTTCCAGGTAGGTCAATTAGAATTAAATAATAGAGAGTTTCCAAGTCAGAAATATCAAAGTTGTTAGCCATATGGCGATTTTCTTTAAACTAGGGGAAATAATAGTGTTAGGTAGGTGAGACATTATACTAAAATATTTTTGAAATTATTTCAAAATTGTAAGAATTACGTCACTTTGAATTTGTTGATGAATTTTTTTGAAAATACTACAGCTCATACATTTTCTAATCGATTTTAACAAAATTTATAGGTCTTTTGTAGAATTTAGTGCACTTTTTTCTGTAAAAATTTAGAAAAGAAAAATTCAAAATTTTATGTAAAAAAATGCAAAACAATATTTGATTTTGATTTTTCATTGCGAGCTCGTATTTTTTTTGTACCTTTTCTCATACAAATTATTCCTTATGATTTTATCTTTCATATAAAAAAAACACTGTAGCCTCTTCTGGTTGCCGAGTTATGCACTGCTTTTAAGCTGAAGCGTGCATATCCACTATGCCGTGCAATGGCCGATTCAAGATGCTTAAAGCGAATTTAGTCATAGATGTTTATGTTATTGTCTTTTTTTTTTTGTTTAATTTCTTCAGTTTATCGCGATAGAGCCTACCAGGTCACTAAATATTTTTTTATTATGAAATCGTATGAAATTTATATTTATACCTTGACTTTGCCAGTCATTCGCTGCTATAATCCTTTTAACAAAAAGGGTCATTGGATAAAATGAGGTAAAGCAAAACTTCGCCGAGATACAAAATATATTTGCACTAAGAAGTTTTGCTTTACCACAATTTATCCAATGACCCTTTTTGTTAAAAGAATTACAACAGTGAATGACTGGCAGATTCAAAGTATAAATATAAATTTCATACGATTTCATAATAAAAAAATATTTAGTGACCTGGTAGGCTCTATCGCGATAAACTGAAGAAATTAAACAAAAAAAAAAAGACAATAACATAAACATCTATGACTAAATTCGCTTTAAGCATCTTGAATCGGCCGTTGCACGGCATAGTGGATATGCGCGCTTCAGCTTAAAAATGCATAACTCGGCAATCAGAAGAGGCTACAGTGTTTTTTTTTTAAATGAAAGATAAAATCATACGGAATAATTTGTATGAGAAAAGGTACAAAAAAAAACGAGCTCGCAATGAAAAATCAAAATCAAATATTGTTTTGCATTTTTTTACATGACATTTTGAATTTTTCTTTTCTAAATTTTTACAGAAAAAAGTGCACTAAATTCTACAAAAGACCTATAAATTTGGTTAAAATCGATTAGAAAATGTATGAGCTGTAGTATTTTCAAAAAAATTCATCAACAAATTCAAAGTGACGTAATTCCTACAATTTTGAAATATTTTCAAAAATATTTTAGTATAATGTCTCACCTACGTAACACTATTATTTCCCCTAGTTTAAAGAAAATCGCCATATGGCTAACAACTTTGATATTTCTGACTTGGAATCTCTCAATAGGTACTCTGCTGGAAGTACACTGCTCCCTCGGTTGCGGTTCACTTAGTAGTAGTATTCCTAGAACTTGGGTTCGCTCCCAAAATTAGATAAGAGGAGTTGAGGAGTCGAAAGGGAGGCGCTGCCAGCTCGGCAGTACCGTAGCTACAAAGGATGAAGTAACCTAAGTCAGTTTTCACTGTGGTTCACTCGGTTCACTCATTCGCGGAATTCACCAATCAGACGCAACCCTTTAAAAGCAACCAATCAATCATTTGCGTCATGCGCGACTCATGAGCATCAATGCACGGAGAAGGAGTAAAGGGAACACTGGTACATACGACCCTGATTTATTTACCTGCTAAATTCACTCACAAAGAGTCTTGACGAACCTAGGCAAGACTACAACTGAGGAAGCAGTGTAAAGAGATAGAAAAAGATAGAACTTTTCTATCTCTTCCAAGTATCCAAATTCGATCCCCAAAAAGCTATCCCTTTCAATCCACTATTGTATCTATGTATCCTATGATATCTATCTCTTCCTATCTCTCAGTCTATTCCCGTATCTGGTAATATCCTATCTCTTTCTATCTCCATCTCAATACACATCAACACCTATTTCTTTCAATCTCCACTGCTCTATCTTTTTCTATCTTTTGTCTATCCTATTTATATCAATGTCAGTTACTTTCTAAGCACCACCGCAGTTGTCTGCGGTGGAGGGGAGATGTTACCCCTACTTGGCGCGTCCCCAGGTGGCGGATAGGGGAATGCTCGCTGGAAACAGAGGATATGGCTGAAATAACATAGGCACCGCGGACCAAACACACGATTGGTGACGGTCGTAGCCTACTGGGATTGTTCCAAACCATGACTGATCTTTCCGCCAGCATGAGGTGGGGGCTGCTGTGAGCTTGCTCTGCCGAAGTGTAAGCTGCGACTGGGCATCTGGAGCCAGCCCCTTCGTGCTTTAATCAGGGAGTGCGTGGTGGCTGCAGGGATCGGAACCTGCAGTGCTCCGGGCTAGTCCGGTCCGTCCGTGTATTGCGGGACCGGTTAAATGAAGGTTGGGCCCCAGAGTACTGGGGTAGGACCTCCGTTCGAGGGTATACCCGTTTCCAACTATTTCGACCCGTCCCTCGACGCACGATGCGCTGGTGAATTTACTAACATGGCTTATCAATACAGGAAACGGAGAGGGAGTAATAAGGAGACTCACATCGAAGAAGAGCTGGATTTTAGCAACAGCTTCGACGTGGTGGAAAAAAGCAGTGAGTATAAGTCGGACACTGCTGAGATGAAGAAGAACATCGGGAAACACTAGGACGAAATGAAAGAAGAACACAGACAGGTACGTCTGTACTTAAAAAATATCATCCAAATCTGCGAGTCGAGCGACGAAATGGATCCGGAGCTGGTGAAACAAGTAGAGGATGCTCAAAAACTCATATTCTCAGTTGGTTATACGCTGAGAAACCTACATAGATCCACTGGCTACTATGTGGAGAGCAGAAATAGGATGCTGAGGGAAAAGATAGGTAAGGAGCGCAGAAAGAAGTCTCTCCTGAGCTTCACCTTGAAGGAGAAGACGGCCTCTATTTCCACGCAGACGGAGCCACAGATGCCACCGGAGGAAGCGAAGGAGACGCGCAAGCGGGAGAGGGAGATAACTCTCAGCCCACTCAGCGGACAGGAGAAACCGGCCCCAAAAAAAACTAAGATCCAGGATGGGGTCGCATGGTCAAAGGTGGTGAAGAGGAGATCGAAGAAGAAAAAAACGGTGGAGGAGAATAAAGGTAAGGAGGCACGCTGCGCCATCAAGGAACAGCACCCCTGCAAAGAGACAGGACTTACCCAAGAAAAGGAGCAGAAGGATCCCCCGGGAAGCCGTGACCATCACGCCAGCCCCGGGCAAGAAGTATGTGGATGTTCTTAATGGCATTCAAAAGATGATCAAGTCTGATGAACATGGCGTCAAGGTCAAGAGCATTAGCCAGACAAGGTCGGGGGACGTCCTCATTGAACTGACGGCTAAGACAGAGGAGAGACAGCACTTCGGTGACGCCGTCTCCAAGGATCTTGGAAAGGCGGGAGTGTTCGACACCTCGTCCCAAGGGCCCAGATTGTTATCTACGACTTAGTTGAGACCACAGAGGCTGCTGATGTGGAGAAAGCGTTGAAGGTAGCCCTAGGAGACCGGCTGAGATCTCTACCTAGGGTAAACCTCACCAAGAGGAACAGCAGGGGCTGCATTCTAGCTTCTGTTGAGCTGGATGTGGCCGCTGCTGCCAAACTGGAGAAGTCTGCACGACTAAAGGTCGGTTGGGTGAACTGCCGATTGAAGGCGCATAACGCTGAATCCCGGTACTACAGGTGCCACACTCAGGGTCACGTTGCTCGTGAGAGTGCAAACGAAGACCGCATTAAATGCAGAAGGTGCTACTAGGAGGGACACAAGGCGGCGGAGTGTCAGAAGCTGGCAACACACCGCCGGGCAACAATAGCTAGAAGAAAAGCCTAGAAGAGCAACAAGCCAGAAGGAGACGCTGGAGGTAGCGCAGAAAATGGCACCCCCTAAAGTAATGCGAAAGCGATTCCGGGGGGATCAATGCCAAGAAGAAAAAGGGAGGAGTTTTTAGTGGGTAGGCCTAATTTGTCAACTCCACTCCCTCCTCACCGGGGATCTCACTTGTCCGATCCCTGGTGCGCTGGGCATGGAGATGTCTAACATGGAAGCCCCACACATCGTGCAGTAATGCATTTCCCCCTCCCTTCCCAAAAAAAAAAAAAAAATGTCAGTTACTTCTAAAAATAGGCTGGGACCGATATCAGGGGTTTGAAACACGTAGTAGGAAATAGAAAGAGATAAATGAGGATAGGGGAGAGATTAATAGTGCCAGAAAAATGGAATTAAAAGACATCGGAGCGAATTTTGATTGAAAAGAAGAAAGAAAGGTATAGGTTATAATAGGAGAAATATATAAAGGAATAAATAACAGTGATAGGCGTGGTTGTGAATTGAAATGGAGATAGAAAAGGATAAACAGATACATACAGAGAAAGAATGAGATAGAGAAGTAGGGATTGAAAGAGATAGGCGAAAACGGTGATTGAAAAAGAGATACATGAGGATAGACAAATGATAGAAAGATATAGAGAAGTGTGAATTGAAAGAGATAGGCTTTGGTGTGGATTGAGATGGTGGTAGAAATAGATAGGCGGAGATAGACAAGAGATAGAAAGGGATAGAAAAGAGGAGATTCAAAAAAATAAGCGTGAACGTGTACTGAAATGGAGATAGAAAAGGATAGAGAACTGAAGATTAAAAGTGATAAAAACGAAGTAAGATTGACAAGAGGATAGAAAGGGATAGGCAGGTCTATACAGAGATAGAAAGACAGAGAGAAGTAGTGATTAAAAGATATCAGAGAGATCGGCGATTGCCAAGGAGATAGAAATAGATAGATGAGGATGGATAAAAGTTAGAAAGATAAAGAGAAGTGGATATTAAAAGAGATAGGTGTTGATGTGGATTGAGATGAAGATAGAAAGAGACAGGCGGGGAAAGACAAGAGATAGAAAGGGATAGAAATGAGGAAATTCAAAGAGATAAGCGTGGATGTGGATTGGCATGGAGATAGAAAGAGATAGGGGGATAGGCAAGAGAGAGAATAGGATAAACAATCCTTATCCCTTTCTATATTAGAAATAGAAGAAGATAGAAAGGGATAGGATTTCCACTCTTTACTTCCAGTAATGTAGGACGTAGCACATATGTACTTATCAAATTCAAGTAGTAATTCTTTCTACAATATTATTATATTTGATATCTTTTTTATTGCTGCATTGAAGTGATCAATTCAAGAACCATGTATGGTAGTTTTTATTCAATTACTCCTGCTTCCATGTGGGAAATGGTTTCCTGGATCCAATTTTTGTTTCTGGAATATTGCAAGTTTATAAATATATCAGGATTAAAGCGACCTAAACTGTTTCCACCCCAAAGGTGAATCCCAACCAAATATGTTTGATAATTCATTGTGACAACTAAAGGTGCACCGCCATCACTATCACCACAGTATCGATGTTCAGTTCGATCAAAAGTGCAAATATCACTGTCTGTAATTTGTAAAGCATGTTGGTGTAACATTGCACATTCATGGTTGCTGATTATTGGTACAGTAATTGATCGCAGAAAATTGGGATATGCCGTTCCGGGACTGAAATCAGAGGCAATATAAGCCTTAGATTATTTTATTGTTTATAAAATACGAATCCCGAAATTTCATGAAACCAAATTTTTATTTGCTTGAAAATTAGTTTCTCGGACACCTATTTACCATGACGAATTGTTATTTGGCATATTTTCCACATTTCAGAACTTCCATTCGGCCAAATGATAATTTAATATTTCACGAAGGGCTGTGTGTATTTTTAATTAATAAATATGATTTCATAATGTTGTAATTGTTTATTTTCCTTAACATCTCCATTATTCACCCCCTTTCCCTAAATGGTAAAAAATATGATAAACACCATTTAGGTCAAATTGAGATTATGTCAGTCAACAATTCGACTTAATAAGAATTATAGTAAATAGGTGTTCGCGAACTTGAATTTTGGCCAAATAAAACTTATGTTGAATTGCAATTTGGGGAATGTTCATGCACTCCGCTTATTTTATATATTATGAATTACTTACTCTCCTGCAGCATGACATCCCCATCCACTAACAGTAGCATGTGTTCCAGGCGGTATAAGTCCTTCATAAATTTGTATGGTTTGAGTATTTATCGAATGGCGCAAAGGTGGATTAACAGCGATCAAAGCAATACCATCATTAGGTCTAGTCGGATGATTATAGAGGAGTATTCTTTTATTTGTCACGTTATGAATGTCAGAATGAGTACTTGTATCTGCTGCTCGTGCATTCCCAGAATAAACTTTGTATTTCGCAAATTCAAGCGTAACACATCTAGCAACAGTAACGACAATGTGATGCGTCAGTATAACACCTACACATTTATCGTTAGATCTGAATCGTTTAATAAGTACAACATAAGGAAAATCTCTAATCATCACTCTTCTGTCTTCACCTGGCAAGTTATTGATTACACGTTTTTCGCGAACGAGACGTTCCGATGACTCGTCTGCAATTTAAAAAAAAGGGTGAGGTTTCGAAAAGAGTATATTTTCAATTTTCTTAGGGCTTCGTATATTCATGTATTTTGCGCGCTCATTACGAATATGATAGTTATAATTGGCGCAATATGAATTTTCAAGGTGAAATGATTAGAAACAATAAAAATCATGGTTTTTTTTACCTTTATCTCAGCTAATATGCAAAATCCTACAAAACTTTTCAAAAAAAAGTTGTAAATCTTATCAAGATTCATATTTTTTGTTACAAGAATTTTTTTCTACGAGTAATAATTTCCGAGAAAATCAGAGATACATTAGTTTTCATAAAAAAAAACCATAAACCATAACTCTTCACATTACAAAAGGAAATAATAAAGGGATATGCCCTTTGCCATTTCCCTTTACCATTACCCTTAACCATTTCCCCTTTGTCATTTCCCTTTACCATTACCCTTTGCCATTTCCTTTTACTATGTCCTTTTACTATTTCCCCTTTGCCATTTCCTTTTGCTAAGTCTCTTTACCATTTCCCTCAACCATTTCCATTTACCATGTCTTTTTACCATTTCCCATTTGCCATTTCCCTTCAGCATTCCCCTTTATCATTTTTCCTTTGCCATTTCGCTTTAACATTCCCTTCACATTTCCCTTTGCAATTTCCCTTTATAATTACCCTTTGCCATTTCCTTTTACTATGTCCTTTTCCATTTCCCTTTACCATTACCCTTTGCCATTTCCTTTTACCATGACTTTTTACCATTCCCGATTGCCATTTCCCTTTACCGTTTCTCTTTGACATTTTCTTTTACCATGTCTCTTTACCATTTCCCTTTATAATGTGAAGAGTTATGGTTTATGGTTTTTTTTCTTAAAACTAATGTATCTCTGATTTTCTCGGAATTATTACACGTATGTTACGTCTCGGGAGATATAACATACTCCTAAAATTTAATAGAATTAGAGAGGTTCCTCGTTTTTGAATTGGGAAAGGATTTCTCAATTACAGGGATGAGGATAGCCAACCAGACTTCAAAATAAGAATATATAAAGAGTTAGGAATACAATATTATTTATTGAATTAAAGAAATGATTTAGGATCTTGGTTACAAAGTGAAAAGTGAAACCTCAGCCATTGATAGAAAAGTATATTTATAATGTGTACCTGACCATTGTAGTAGATTTATAGTTAAAGTTGAATGTGCACTCTCAAATAAATTGAACCTCGATGATAATTGATGATTGCTTCTTTAGTTTAAGTCCGAGATCACTTCTTGACACTAAGTTCGATGTTCCTTCCGGAGACTAAGTTAATTTCGATGACTCTTAGAGTTCCGGTGGTAGTGAAGAGATTCGTTCTGAACCGCAGACTCGGTGGTAGAGCACTTCGGGGTTGTCGCTGGAGGAGTAGAAGTACTGACTCTTGAGGATCATTCCACTGTTTATATATCATTTTGTGCACCCCCTGTATCTCCTCACCCTGGAAAGGGTTAGGGTGCAATGATGTTCTAGAATGTTCTAGAATATTCTAGAATATTCTAAAATATACTGTAGATCTGCGATGATTTCATTTATATTTTCTATAAGTTGCATCATTCAAGGTCTTCTTGGAAAGAGGGTGAGAAAGTGCACGTGTCGAACGGTCGACAGGTCCGGTGGCATTTATTTATTTAATGAGTGACTCCTTCTAGCAAGGGTAATTGATGGCTTATTTATATTAAGTTAAAAATATCCCAGATCTTTCAAATATTGTTTACAGATTAATAATTGGGGGAAACTTTAGAATAAATGTTGGTTTACATTAATAAATGCCAGCTAAGAAACATTGATTATTGTGGCTGGTCTTCTTGGCTTACAATGAGTATTAAGTTATAAATTATGTTATAATGTTTATAAATAAACTAATTAGAATGACGTCGCGGACGTGACAATACCTTCGAAATAGCACAAAACCGCACAAAATCGAAAAAATTCGAAAAATTCCCCCTCCCCTATCTCGGTAAATTTTTATCCAATCGAAAAAATCTTTTTCCTCTAAAGTTGTACCTAGTAGGACTATACTTTACCCAAGTTTGAGTTCGATCAGTCAGTCGAATTCTGAGGGTGATACACTTGAGGAATAATGCCCCATATATAGAAACATAATTATAGCAATGTTTGGATGACTTAAATGACTATAAAGTTTTTCGTTATCACTCTCGCAATTAATGCAGACAAATGTAATCAACTTCCAGTTTGCAACACACTTTTTATTTGTACTAAAAGAATACATAATTACGCATCAGATTATAATTACTTCATTCTGTGACGTCCGAGATAAAAGACGCACTTACCTTATAATATTTAATTGTTTTTCCTCATTTTCTATCCGGTGGAAAGTGTGATAATAGAATTATCACACAATGCCACTAGAGTCGGGGATGAGGATAACTGAACAGAGTGGTAGTCGGTGATTCGTTACAATACAATATTTATTCTATAAGCAATTACAAGAGGGGGAGGTTTACAATAATCAATTGGTTAAATGAGTTTGGACATTTGATAAGTCAATGAGAGCTTCGTCAGGAATCCTTTTGGGCTGCATGTAAAAAGGGGGAAAGAGTTAGAAAGGGTCACAGAGAGGGTTAGAATTCGTTAATGGAATATGGGGACTTACCGATTAGCCTAGAGGCTGGAGCTTTTAGTATCAGTTGCTGGATCTGGTAGAGGGTTACAGCAGGTGGTCCTTGGGCTGGAGCGTGAGCGTTTGTTGATGCTGGTCCGGCGTTGGTACCTTAGTCAGCAGGGGGCGATGTACCTTTTGGTGTCCGTGAATAGCATATGGTGGACTATATAGGAGTCTCGGGATTAAACTTCAAGGATTCACTTCTAGGAATCACGGATTTATATTCAGGAACAGGAACAAATAGATAACAGATTCAATGCTTGATTCGCACAATTAGACATAAATTAGACCTTTCAATGGTCTCACAATAGACGCACGTTTGGCGCACAATAAAACTTGGTTCCGACGGACTAACTGATTACTTGATTCACGGATGGTACCCCACGCAGGGTTCGAGCAGCAGGACCTCTCGGTAAGGAGTCGGATTAAAGACTGACTTTTGGTGGCGGATTCATCCATTTTTATACACAGCTTAATGAGTATCTGATTCCAGGGGTTGTGGGTGATCCAGTGGGTGGTCCTATGATAATTGGCACTAAACCCAGTGTGACCTTACTTTTCCATTATGCTGGCTCGCTTAGCTCGAGCCTCTTATCTTTTTTATAACCACTTATTGGAAAAGCTCTCTAAGTGAAATTATTGATTCTTGGTGCCACAAAGGTATCAGTTTTTGACCCGCCGAATAAGACATGGATCAATACTTAGATGCACGTGACCTTTGAGTGGACAATTATTGATTTTAGTTAGCATGACGTTACAATAGATACAATTATTGTTTTTGTTAATAAGGCATTATAAGTTACTATAATAAATGACATGACGTCACAATAATAAGTTATTATAATAAGTCATATGACGTCACAATTCCAATGGCATGTAGGATTAAATGTCGGTATCTAAAATAAACAAATGACGAAAATATACTTTCTGCACCGTAAAACAATTTAATCTAAACAATATAATCTTATATAGTCTTATAATCTTCTATCTTATAATTTTATAATTATACTATCTTAAAAAAGTGGTGTCACGAAATGTCTCGAAAATCTCGCATACATTGTTGTTGCAAACCTGATTGGCGTCTAATTGACTTGAAATTGTAACAAGAAAAAAAATAATAACGCACATGTTGATTTGCTGGTCTCTTAAAATTTTACAAAAAACTCTTAAAATATTCTTAGAAATCTCTTAAAATACGTTAAAATTGGTGAAAATATCTAAAAATTCTTATAAATCCTCAAAAAAATTGCACGAAGTCTTTAAAAATTCTACAAAATTTTTTAAAAATTAGAAAAATATCTTTAAATTCCTTAAAATTATTAGAAATCTAATACAATACCATGAAAACATTTTGAATTTCACAAATTTTTTATAAAACTCATCAAAAACTCTTAAATTCTTATAAAATGCCTAAAAATCCCAGAAGATTTCATGAAATCCTTAAAAACCCACAAAATATTTTACAACTCAGAAAAACCTCTAGAAACCCCTAAAAATTTGACGATAACTTTCAAGCTTCTTTTAAATTTGTGACGTCCGAGATAATAGATGCACTTACCTATTTATATTTAATTGTTGTTCCTCATTTTAAATATAAATTGATTTAATTGTTGTAAGAACCACTTAAAAATTGTCAAATTCCCTTAAAATTCTTTTCTAAAAAAGTGGTTTCTCCCTAAAAGTTTCTCAGAAATCTCGCATAAGTTATAGTTGTAAATCTGATTGGGCTTTGAATGACTTGAAGTTGTAAGAAGGAATACAAAATAGTCGCGCGCTTAGCGCGTGTGTTGGTTTACTAGTATAATAAATAATCTTCTTAGCAACCCAAACTCTAGAACCTAACTCATTATCAGAGACATGCAAGTTCGTGCTAAAGGTGACCATATAGAAAATTCAATATCAATTTGTAAAATATAAACTTTTTCCAACATTTTTCTTAATTGCTTCAATAAAATTAAATTTTATAAGTATAAAAAAATACAGCGTTCAAATTAAGTTGCAATTCAATTGAACTATCCTGTATACTTCTCGCAAATTTCTGTTATACTTTAAAAATATCTTGTTTTAAAATATGCAAACATTTTCTCTAAAATAAAGAAGAACATCGATGGCAATTGAAAATTGTTTTAATTAATTATTGGCTATAAACTTTTATAATTCGTCACGAGTATAAGTCAACAAATTTTTGTGAGTATTTAAACAATAAATATTTCGAAAAATTATACAAAATAAATATATATTCTTTATTTAAAATTATTTAAAGTACGAATATAAAATTATTCATAAATCTAAATCGAATACAATTGAAATGGAGTATTTTGCATTCAGAAATATTTCCTAAAGATTTATATTCTCGAATCTTTTATCGCATTGTTTGAATATGACAATGAGGATACATTTTTATATTTGTGTTTCGAGTCTGATATTCCACAATGATCAAATAAAGTTTCATGAAATATTCATGCTATAATACTTAGTAGTATTATTGCAAGATCTTTTATTGTTACCCATAAATATGGCCAGAATTCGAAAATATTACACCGCATGTTTTTTATTTATTCTAGATAATAAGACATATATAAACGAAGTTATGGAGTTTCAGGTTCATACATTAACTCTAAATTCTACAAATCTTACATTGTATACATTTTTCAGTCAAAATGAACGGAAAACTGGTATTCGCTTTCTTGCTGAGTAAGTAGTCTTCTTTAAAATATATTACAAACTTTCTTAATAATTTTAATCCACTGACATTTATAACTTACAGAATACTGTTTCTCAAATAATGAGAAAAACGTTTACAAAATACTTTTCTTTCTAAAAATATGCATAACTATATTTAATTTAAAATTTCATTACTGGCACAAATATTACGTCAATATTTTACAAAAATAACTTTATATAGAATCTGATATTTTTTATTTTGTGTTGTGCGGGACAAATTGGCCTGAAAGAGAAATAATTGTAAAACTTTTTTAAATGTTTATTATTTGAAAGTTATTGATATTTTTACAAAATATTGAGATTCAACGTTCATTTCAATTTTAAAAAGTGACAAAGTAGTAGCATCTTCCTGGGCTCATTTTAATAACTTTTAATTTACTTAAAAGAAAAAGTGTGATCTTTGGTGTAATAAAATTTACCCCAAATTTCTGTTTGGTAGAGTAATCAATCAATATATTATTATAAAATGTATTAAGATTTTTGAATTTTTGTCAATTTTGAAAATAAAATTTCCATGCAAAAATCGAAATTTTCCAAAATTATATAAAAATTAAAAAATTATGCTAAGATTCCAAAATTATGCGATAAAAAAAATTATGTGTTTTTATGCGATGACGAATTTTCTTTATTTAACTAAGAATCTTCATAAATCGAAGAGATATAAAATGATAATTTGGACATTCAAAGAAAAAAAACTGTGTATACCCAAGGCTATCTCTCCCTTGTTAACTTATTAATCTTAATATTTCAAACATGCTTAGTAATTTTATAACTACAATATTTAAAACATACGTAAGATAAACAAGGATAAATTTGAGTAAAAAGAGTTAAATTGAAACAGAGAAGAAACCATTCAAGAAGATAAGTTTAGTAATAGATTCGAATCCCATTTCCGTTTGTTTCAACTAGCTTTTATTTTTAATGAAATTTAAGTAATAAAATTGACTATATTTTTTCCACAGCCATCGCAGCTTTATTCTCAAACACCTTGGCTAGTCCTTTGTCTAATAATTTTGAGGTAAGTTGACATTTTATTAAAATAAAGTCAAATAAATAAATTTATATAACAATAAACAAATATTATTAATTTTTTTCAAACGATTTTTTTCAGACTATTCAAACTGGCAATTTACCCATTAGCAAGGGTCTTGAAAGTATATGCCTAATCCCATGCAGGGTGAGAATAAATAGTATATTATATTTACTCCTTCTTACAGTCAATATTTGTTCACATGAAAGAAAGAAATATATGATCACAATTTATTTTTAGAACACTAACACTGGAAAGGTATGCGGAAGTGATGGTAAAACTTATGAAGATATTGGATTCATAAGTTGTCGTCAATCGTGTGGTGCAGGTAAGTTATAAAGAGAAGATCTTATTTACAATTAATATTTACTAAAAATGTGGAATGTTGATAGAAGTTGGGAATGTGCAAAATTTTTAAAAATCCGAATCCGACCTATAATAGTTTTACACATCGGCAAAGGAACTCTTTTTTAATCAATATTTTTCTTTGACAATTGGTTTTCTCGAATTATTGACAAATATTGATTTAAATCGATTTCCTTCACGTTTCGGTACTTATTTCAATTTAGAGAAAAAAAAAGCCTGGAGTGTAATCCACCCCAGTGTGGCAAGCTCATAAAATTCTGAACTAACATCTCAATATCTGTGGAAGCACACTAAAGGTTTCTTTACACTTCTGTTGGAAAAACTCTCTTTGTCTCAATTTAAAATCAGAAAAAAGCATAATATAAGAATAATTCATTCTATAAACTTTCTGAGGAAAATATAAATATTAAAAAATATAAGTCTCAAACCTAATGACTATTAATGTCAATTAGTGTGATTCTACAGAAGTAGGTGAACCATTCCATTAATCTTTGAAACTTTTTAAATAGTTAAAAAATAGTTATTATTTGTATTTAGAATACATACTATTATTATTATTGTTATTACTATTACTATTATTAAATAAAACTAAATTGAATTAATTATTCCAGATCTTTGCAAAGCATATGATGGAGAATGTACTGTCCCACCAAAGAAAAAGGTTGTATGCAAGAAGTAAATTGGCTCTGAAAATTCTTAAACATACTCTATAATTGCAGTAAATTTCTGTGCTTTATAATTCAAAAATATTTTATTTTAAAATATGTAAACATTTTCTCAAATAAAGAAGTACAACGATAACCATGGAAAATTATTTTAATAATTGACTATAAACATTTGTAATTTGTCGAGAAAGTAAAAATTTGTAACGGTATAGCCTGCCGTTACACATAAATGCGCCTATATGTAGGCAACCATAGCTCTGCTAAATAAAACCATAGAGCGAAGATAAAGCGCCTGAGCGTAGACTGCCTGAGCTACGATTATCGGCATTATAGAGAGCGATCAAAATATCGATCGGAGAGTAAATCCGCAAAACCATGCTAGGGTTCGCAGTGCACGTCTTTCCATACGCAAGATGGTACTCTGAGGAGCTAAAAGACGAGCATCTGGTTTCAGCCGTCACTCGTTCACGAGTCGCCTTCGAGCTCAGGCTGGGCATGGCCCAGCGCTCTTAAGTGAATCTATTTTGCTGGCTCTACGCAGCCAATTCTTCAAGTTCGTCGCTGCAGTCATCCAGGTAGTATAGACTAGAAGAACTTCGTACGCTGCTCCAGGCTGGGGTTCTTCTATTCTTTACTTACATTATTTCTCGTAAATTTTCTAAGTACCTTCGTACGCTGCTCCAGGCTGGGGGGACTTAGCCTTATTTTGAATTATCACTGCTGGTTTATTTCTCGTAAATTTTCTAAGTCCCTTCGTACGCTGCTCCAGGCTGTGGGGACTTAGTCATATTCTGAGTTTATTTCCTAAGTCTCGCGACTCAGTTTGTCTCTCAAGTCTTGCGACTTAGTTTCTCAGGACTTGTGACTTGGTGCTTCTCTTCAGCCTCGCGACTTGGTTTCTCGAGTCTCGCAACATAGTTTATTTTCCGAGTCTTGCAACTCAGTTTGTCTCTCAAGTCTAGCGACTTGGTTTCTCAAGTCTTGCGACTTAGTTTATTTCTTCGGGCCTGCGACTCAGTTTGTTCTCGATTCTTGCGACTTAGTTTATTTCGCAATATTTTCGCGTGAAATTTCTAAGTCCGCACGTACGCTTCGAATTTGCGAATCTCGTTGAAATCTTATAAGATTTCAAATTATTCATGCGTCTCAATTTCGAGCCGTATTTAAATCAATGTATTAACGGTGATTTAGCGACATAAGGGACATTCTTCATGCGATTCATGATCTTTTTTATTAGCTCGCGAAATTCGAGGGTTATTTAGTTAGGCGTCAGAAACTCTCTTGTTATAGGAAATAGTTTATAACAGGCTGACCTGTTAGGTTTTTTAACTACGATTATATGCGCTCAGTCAGGGGCAAGAGAGGGATTTATTTCTTAGGTTTGCGTAATGCGTTAACGAATTTTATTTTGTTTTTAATTCGCATTTGATTTCAATTATTATAAACATTCATATTTAAATTTCAAGAGACTTATCGTTTTCTCGGTTTGCGATGAATATGATTTAGTTTATATCGAGCCTTTCTTATCACTAACAAACTTGTATTGTATCGAGTCTTTCCGTAGCCGGGAACCGATATTATCTTGCAATCTTTTCGTTTTTGATCTGAATAAACGTTGTTATTGTTTAATTATTGCGTATTTACTTGCCTCCCTTGGGAACCGTCCCACTCACACGATTCCAGCCTATGAGAGGGCATAAGG
>UCOK01018164.1:0-29839 GCA_900474325.1 Synergus umbraculus | reverse complement strand
GTATTGGCACAACGCAAGATAACATACATTAAATATCTCAACACAAGAAATTTGATTTTAAAACAAAGTGTACCGGAATTTTCTCGGCTAGCTAGGCTCAACGCAAAATGGTAGAGGGGGCGGTTCTTATCGCTAAAGGTTTCTTATTTTAGAGAAATAATCACGCAACAAAATTCGTATCAAAATAATTCACAATGCGTTTATTCAAGGAAATTGAATCGACATAATTCAGAACAAAATTAATTCATAGATCAAGATCGGTTCTCAGAAAACAAACAAAGTTAAGTCAAAATCAAACATAATTTTGAAATTACTAAGGAAGAACAAAATAGTCTAAGTTAATTACTAAACTAAAGTTAATGCCCTTTCCGACGACACTCCATGACTCGAAAAGAACAAAGAAAGTAATCAAAAAGTAGCAAAATTGACGCAACGCAATTTTAGGGTTATGTCGAAATTCAGCAAAATGAGTGGAATTCAGCAAATCACAAAATTGGGGAAAATTTTAATAACAAAGGGGCTCATAATTTCAAATAAATTGGGGGAAAACATCAGCAATAAAGGGTGAAATCAGTGATACAACATATTCGAAAAATTCAACTCAAAAAAAAACCATAAGATATTCACAAAATTCAGTAGCATTGGGCAATAAACCAAGGTAATCTACTTTATCGAAATTCAGCAAATATAACTCAAACAAATCAGAAAATATAGCATAAATCAAAACGTGAGAGAAACTCTATATTCACTCATTCGGCAAAATTCAATCTTTAAAATGGCAATTATTCAAAATTAAGAGCCAAGTGAATAAAGGGTTTCATCACTGAAATAAACGAGAAACTTTACCGGCTGAAACGCTGTACAATCTCGAAGAACTCTCAAAACTGGTTATTTTCTGGAGACGCGTCCTCACAAAGAACAAAGACTTTAACAAAGGAGCAAGGCTTCTCGGCAGCAAACGAAATCGAAGGCGACTTGGCAGTTCGGAGATCACTGTTGAAAAGAGGACGAGTGACGCCGAACGCTTCTATACATAGAATCGAAACCTGATTCTCATTGGTCGAGACAACGCATGCGGTAAATTCGCATAAGAATATTAGGCGCGAAGTACAGACGACTACAAAAATGATTTCTCGCCTATTTTGCCATTTATATAAATACATATATAATTCGATGGATGAAACGAAGTCTTTCCTCTCCAAAAGTATTACTAAATTCATGAATTTCAGGCTCATCAGGCAATAATATGATTCTTACACAGAAAGACATAATTTAAACATAATGTAATACTTAGGGGCCTTAGCTATAGAGGTCTCACTAGCATTGCTGGAGATTGACCGCGAATCCTTCTCCAATCAGGACATCCAACGCAACAACGCAAGATGACTCGTCGTGATGAGGGGTTAGTTGGCAACAGTAGATGGAGTTTGGCGGCAATATTTGAAATCCGTCCTTCTCATCAAGTCAAGATGTCACGACGCAACAACACAAGAAGGACCATCATGACAAGGAAGAGTTGGCGATAATATTCAGAAATCCTTAAGTCGAAAAGGCATCATGATCTCCTCAGATGTCTCTTAAGATATCGATGACCCTTTACCGTAGAGTTGACGTTCCAGATGTTGATCTCCGAAAAAATAATACAAACAAAAACAAAACGAATCAGCCTCAATACATAAGAAATAATAATCGAAATTAGAACAAGTCATGGAGCATCTGTGACCTCCGAAGTGCCATTGTCTAATATTCGCACAAAAATGCGTAAAATCGCGACTATTGTGTGTTGCAAAAACTGCAACATCACATTGTATACGTGGAAATAGTCTTTTTCCTTAATATTACGTCCATACAATGAGTGTAATGCAGGGATTAGAAAACTTTAATGACAGTCTCAACCCTGTATAATGCACAGAGCAGTGTACCGAAAAGAAAATATCGAAAAGACCAAAGAAGTAATTTATTTTTAAATATAAATGAGAAAGTTAAGAAGTTGCAAGCAATCAGAAAAAAGAAGGGAAAAAAGAAAATGTTTAAAATAGCTTATAAATAAAATCGAACTGTACACCTAACGCAATAACGACGTACACGATGACACTATTTCCACGTATTACAATATATTTATTATATAGAAATTTATTTCCTCAATATTACGTCCCTACAATGACTGTAATGCAGGCATTAGAAAACTTTAATGACAGTATCAACTCTATACAATGCAGAGAGCAGTTTAATAAATAATAAATATTCATAATTGATACGATAAATGAGTCCGAAGTAGTTCCGCCGAGTGAGAAGCCCAGCAGTCTCGAGCGCCATTGGCGCGGCGCTTTACTCTTTATTTAATTTCTCGAAAGATAAAGACTTAAGCTTTATTTTGAGACCAAAAAAAACATGCCTTTGTTCTGCAATAATCAAAAATATTTTTATTTTCAAAAAAATCGGTCAAATTTTCAATTTAAAAAAAATGGTTATAACCGTTCGATAGACCAGGAAAAAAGCTACCAAAAACATGTGGGACAAAATTTTGTATATTCCATAGGAAAGGAGCTTAATACCTTCGAAATAGCACGAAACCGCACAAAATCGAAAAAATTCGAAAAATCCTCCCTCCCTTATCTCGGTAAATTTGTATCCAATCAAAAAATAGTATATTGTGTTACAAGTGCGGAAAGTTGAACTTCATACGAGTGAATGTTCAACTTCCCGCACATGTAAGACACGATGGTTTTTTGCAAAAAATGCATGAAAATATGGCCACATTCCATGTCCATAAAGCATGCGGAAAATTCTCACAGAAGAGGAATCAGGAATTTTCCGCACGTTTTATGGAGACGAAATATGGCCATTTTCATGCATGTGTTGCAAAAATCTTTTTCCTCTAAAGTTCTACCTAGTAGGACTATATTTTACCCAAGTTTGAGTTCGATCAGACAAAGTCGAATTCTGAGGGTGGTACAAATGAGGAATAATGCCCCATGTTAATAATAACTTATAAAACATTGTAAATGATTGGATTTTACTTTCTTATGAAAAAAAATGCCGAAACCAGCTTTAAAAAAGGTGTCAGTTGCCAGACTACCTCCTTAATGTCTGATTAAGACCGTTTACCTACCAATTCTTGGATGAATTATGTTCAGCTGATTTCGCTGTATATGATGTAATTGTGTGAGATTTTATAACGGTCTTTTGCACTATATTAATTTAATTTTTATTATTTCAATTGTACGTGATTCTTGATTTATGATGGGAGCGTCGTGCTAGCGGCTATCCTCTAATCTCTTATTTTTGTTTACTTCGCACAGCTGATTCTGACATTACATTCATTGATTTTCGTATATTTAAATCTTGTTTATTTATCTTGCCCACCAAATCTGCCGACCACAACAATTTACACTTTTATTCTCGAATATAATTATTTCATTTATCAATCAAATCAAATCTTTTACCTTTTATCAAATAAGAATGTCAATTTAAAATTAATCTAACAATTTAGCTGTCGAGCACACGCAATGTGCATGTCTTAAAAAATGAGCATGTTACAAGATTACCCTTGGATAATAATATTTATCAATACATAAGAAACAAAATACATAGTGAATATAAAACGAAAAAAAAATAAAAATGTTTTTTGTTTTGTTTTTTGTCCAACAATTTGTTTCTTATCGATAAATATTATTATCTAAGGGCAATCTTGTGCCTACTGTCATCTCAGTGGGCACGAATACACTAAGGAGTTTTTAGGACGTCCTACAAACGTTCTAAGTCAGGCCAAATAACGTTCTAAACACATACAATGTTCCAGAGACGTATTTAGGACGATTTTTGGAACATTGAAGGTTTTTAGGAAGTTCTTTAGCCTGACTTAGGACGTTTTTTTTTGACGTTCTAAAAACGTCTTTTGAACTTTACGTCCTAAAAACGTCTTTAAATTTCGTGCCCACTGGGATACTGAATCTAAAACACTTTAGTCTTTATGTTTCAGACAAGGCGTTCTTAAGTTTTGATTGAGACCGTTTACCTTCCAATTTTTGGAGGAGTTACGTTCTGCTGCGATTTTAATAGACAAAAATTTAATAAAATTAACAAAAAAAAATTTGTTATGTCTTTTAAGACTTTATTAATCACTTGTAAAAATTGTTATATCAATATGTTTCATAGCATGCTCAGAAAAATTTTCCAAAATTTATGAATTATCAATAAATCTTTAATTAAATATACCTTAAAAGACATAAAACATTGACGGCAACATACATAAATAGAGTGAGAAACAATTCATGGATGCCGAGCCGTCGTGTCGCGGTCATGGTGGGGGACGAACTTGATCAAAAATTAAGGGGAGCGGCAAGGAAAAAGGAAGCAAGGCATGGTAGAATCGACTTTAGCAGCAAATGTCTGTATATAATCAATCTATAGTATCTATACAACGTGTAATTATTATAGATATTTTTAGCCACGTTTACAGTGGACGTTTACAGAAATTCTAAGTAAACCTGACATATTGGGAAGTAATATTGACTCAAAAAATCTATCATTGTTATCTTTTTTTCTATAACAAAAAACATATATCTTTTAACACATAATCTCCAGTACATTTACACGGACAGAAATCATTGATACTTACTGAGCGCTTGGGTAAACTCATACTTCGAATACTCAGAGTTTTACGTGCTGAGTACCTGAGTTTCGCGAATTCAATTCATCAGGTCTTGCTTTAATTAAACGAAACTCACGTACTCAACAAGTGAAGATCCGAGTGTTCGAAATATGAATTTTCCCAAGTGCTCAGTATCGATGATTTCTCTCCTTGTAGATAGAAGCTACTTTTTTCTCCGTACACATAAATATAAGAATTTTGCATTCCAAGATTTTTTCACACCTCTAAAACAATTTCATAATTTAAAAGCGTTAATAAAGAATAATATAATTACCCTGAGTTAAAAATAGTATTCTGATTATATGATTTTAGAGTTGTAACGCGTTCTGTCTCGTAAACGCGAAACTACGTCTTACGATCTAATTAAATGCGGAAAGACAGCAAAACATCAAATCTGTTCATTAAATCGAACTGGGATTCGAATTTATAAGGCGCCAGTTGGATGTGTTTCAACACAGACAACGACGAATCCCATCTTTTCCAATTTAACCTGAAAATCCTATAAATAGAATAGCTAGCTTAGTCTCAAGGTCATAGGTACGAAGGGCACAACGGAATAATTGGAGACAACAATTTCTCATGAGAAACAATTAAGTACATTTAGCAAAAGAAATATTCGAGAATCAAAATGAAAAGGTTACATAACCGGAAATCTGATAATTAAATTGATAATACGCAAGTTGATAATTAAATAATCGGAACTCGAGATAAATTAGTTCATAATACATGTGACAAAATCTAGTTTGCATTAATACATTGTTCACTCAAAGAATTTAAATAGAATATTGAATCGAAAGTAAATTATCAAATGATAGGCGACTATCCGGTAGGCACGTTACGTAACGTTACAACCTTACCGAATATCGCTAAAACGATATTAAATTCAATACGGAACCGATAAATTTAGTCAAATGACTGAATATCTAGAAAACGAGGCAGATGAAATGACATTAAATGCGAGCACTCCCGAGATCAAACAAATATAATTCAAATGAAATCGAGAAAAGAAAAATGTCGAAGCGGAATAAAGTGATCTATAGAAAGTTCACAAATCATTAAAATCCACACTTTATCTCGCTTGCCAGAACACAAACTTCACTATACCTCTGCCATAATCGACGACACACCAATTCAAATCTCAACTCTTATTGAATATGGCCACTTGGCTTCAGTTAAACTCTGAACGAAAGTTTTGGCTTCTAGCCTCTAAGACTTTTGGAAAGAGAGTGTAGAAGGAACGTGAAGACGGAAGTTCATTGACAGGTGGGCGGAAATCAGCAGGCCACCATCATGAAAGTTCGGTTGATTCCGGCCAATCACGACAGCCAACGATGTCATGTGACTAGTGACGTAATTGAATATTGTCCTGTCACTAGTCACCAATATGGTTAGTCGACTTTGCACCCAACACTTGCACTTATAAATGTTCGATATGAGTTCTTTGAATGACTGAGAATTCACCAAAGTGTTCTCGAGAGTTCGCTCGTGATGCTCGAGACGCATTGTGACTAAAATCTCATCCTTTAAGTCTCCGGACGTGAAAATAGAGAATCTGTTAGATGTGCGGGGCTCCGCGCATCATAATTGTCCCTGAGGCGGCAGATTCGTTGCCCGAGAGGTGGCGAACTCTAGCGTTTGGCGGAAGTACTGACAGGATTCAAATTGGCTACGTCCTTCCTTCCTTCAATGTAAATTCCAGTAAAACGTCCTTTATTAAGATTTTGACATCCTCCCATGGTTTCGAATGGCTCGAGGTTTACATGTCAAAACATACGCTCAATACAAAAGAGTTAGAAATCATAATAATTAGTTTCGAGAGTGCTCTGGATTCACGCAGCGGGACTCCCTTTGCAACAGCGTATTACCGAGCGCGATTCAAAATAATAAATGTCTCCGGTGCCGGCTGTTAACTATATCTTTTGACGTTACAGAATTCTGCAACGTCACAGAGTATAAAATAAATAAATAAAACATATCTCTCAGAATACGTAAGTTATAGATCAGTCATTATTTTTATGCTATTATTAATTTGCCTCATCGCCGCCGTCAGGTTATCATCATATTTTCTTTGCCGAAGTTATTCTCTTTTCTTGTGAAAAATAAATGAGTAACGAGTCTGTCGTTCTCGTCCAAGAGTAACAATGAAATGTTAGACATTTAAGAAACTCGGGCAACGCAAAATAGACTCAGAAATTTACACTCTCTTATTATCCACTCGTTCTCTTTCATTCTTAGCTGCTAAAATAAATGAGACTACGGTATTTAATATCGGCAGCGTGGGTATTAAAAATGGCTATGTTAAGAATGAGCTCACGCTAACGAGGAAAAGATTTACTCCCATTTATTGAAGACCCTTTCAATTATTTTCATGAATGACAGGATTTTTCTAAGTGAAAAATCACCGCTTCTCGTGTGAGCAGAAAAACCATTCAAATATAGAATCCCGGGTAGAAATTTAAAATTTGTTCTTAATTATTTGTTAGGCTCTGTCTAGATTGCCTATTTTCTGTCGAGGCCCTAAAGTGGCAATCTATCGAGGGCGCAAGTGGAAACGTCATGCTCAGTTAGCGAGGGCATGAGTAGGCAATCCAGCGAGGGCCTATTCCTAGGATCTTTATAGGATCCAGACAGTCCCACACTATACTAAAACCGCTTTTTTCAGTACTGCGCATGCGCTATTTTATTTTTTGCTTGCACAAAATTAATATTATTACTGTATCTGCTGAAATCATTAATGATTAATGGAATCATTAATCATTAATGACCTAAAACTTTGACGGAAAATAACGACCAGACCTCTGGAGCTGAAGACGAGTTCAGAACAAGCTCATGTAATAACACTCGGTTTTCTTTGGTTAAAAAAGCGTCGATAAATTTTAATTTCAAGCGTCCTTCTACAAAACTGAGCCAATTTGTAGGAACAATATCCACATGTCTAACTGAAGATTGTGATCCAGGTTTAATAAATTCCACCAACTGAAAATCGTGGTTTTCCTCATCTGAAGACATTTTTAATGATTCGCAGTTTAAAATATATGATAAAAATACACTCGCGTCGCGTCGGTTGTACACAGCTATTGACAGCTACAGGCATCTCCGACATCTCCAATCCACCATTTTGTTGATCTTCAGTGGCTTATGGTCACGTGGCCAGTGCGATATTCTACTGTGCATGCGCCACAAAGCGCGCGTTTGTTTAAAGTTGTAAAAGAGATGCGTGTGATGCAATATTTAATAATAAATTACATTGAAAAATTTTACGACTTTTCAAATGATAAAAAATTTTAAAAATACTATATGTTTGTATCTTAAATAATAATGAAAATATTAAATATTATTATATATTATTATTATATTATTATTAATGAAAATATTAAAGAAGTACTATACGACAATAACCTGTCGAGGGCTAGTCGAGGGAATATCGAGATTTCCTATCTAGATAATCTATCTGCGACCTCGTAAGAACCAATATTTAGTTTAAGAATAAAGAGGCAATTTCTACCCGGGTATCTTTAATATGATTCCCGAATTTACTTATTTTGTGTTAAAAATATTATTAAGTGCGGCAGATATTGAGAAAAAAATAATTATGTGTAATTTGAATTTTAAATGAAAAATAAAAGTCAATATTTACAGTCTGTTCAACAAAAGAGCGTGCCCTCGTTTTTTTGATCATTATTAAAGATTTTTGAAAGTTTTTTAAAATAAAATAACATTCGAAGTACTATGGTGCTGCTCCTACCTAGTACAAATAGTCCAAGTCCCCCTTGTTATTCAGAATGGCCTGGTACTTTGTCGGTAAGCTATCTACCAATTTTTCAGAAAAACAGCAAATGTGTTTTCACCCCGAAAAAGCTGTCAAAAAAAATCAAGAAGATATAGCCAGAATTACTGTTGGATTATTTCAACAATTAAAAATGTATATAGGGCAAAAATATAATCTACATTTCGTAGTATTTTAATGCTTAAGTTACTCGTCATATATTCTGGGAGGTCTGGAACAAAGATCTCAGAGTATATGTAATCTATATGTAATCTATATAATGTAAACTATAACCATGGATTGAAATGTATATATGGTGTGTATGAGTTTTGTGTGACACATTAAGTCTTCAGTCTAAAATCGCATCTCGATCAGTAAAGACCTGCCTTCCACGTGTCTTGAAATTAATATCTTTGTTCTCAATTATTGTGTTATTTCCATAACCATATTTCCAATAATTACCGACGGACTATGCAAGAATTGGTAGAAAGTATTCCGAAAAGGTGCCAGGCGCGAACACTCTTGTTGAACAGACTGTAAAATTTATGTTTTCATGATATTGTGACGGTCTAAATGAAAGTCACTTTATACTTTTATTCTGTCAAAGATCCGTAGATCAAGATAGAGAACTTTATTTAAAATGAAACGCAGGTTGAAGCCGTAGCAGTCAAACAACGAATGATCTGCCTGGCCCATGCATCCGTAGGGCCCGTGTTCCCCGGATGCATACTGGAATCTTATCTTATGATAAAGGAGAGGGAGATTATGTCTATTTTTGGGAAGTCTAGAAAGAACGCTTCTATGATAGAGATAATATCGAGCTCATGCATTCCAGCTTCACAATATTAACAGAATTGTTTTTAACTCTCTTCATTATTTATGAGACGGCAAAAGTGACTTTATGTACCACACCAGAGACTCAAAGTAAGTCTTAAATCCCTGTTTCTCGTAAAAACGAATTTGGTCACTAGCCCCCTTTCCTCATACTAAACGCCACGTATAACTTAATATTATACTTAATTTAAATTCAGTGATTCCACCAACTGCGATTACTTACATAAAGAGATGTAGATAAAACATATCAGTATCGAATATTTGAATTATAAACTTTTTCATTTCTATCCGGAGAATTAGAATCAATAGCCTCGCAAATATATAGAAATTAATTACAATGGAAAAAGTCTCGGATTGGAAATTCATTTCGAAGCCATCAGAATTATTCCGACATTTGTATCCGAACCAAACAGGTTCATTATGTTCTCATCAGAAGGAAATTTTCAATCCAAATCAATCCGATGCCCATTATGGTCTGTCTACAATAGGCGGATTTCAATCGTCGCTTCCCTAAGACTTAACGCAAGCTGAAGCGCCGGCACTAACGCCAGATGCGCACGCATCGTGTTGCCAACTGTCGTGTATTTTCCGATGTTCACATTCCATTGTTGATTGACATGATTTTGCTTATTAATGATTTTTGTTGATTGATTGACATGCACAATCTAAACATTAGTCGTCATTGACATGCACAATGAAAACAATAGTCGTCATTTTACATCTGAATTACCGGAACGACAGTATGTATAAACATTGGAAAATACACGACAGTTGGCAATACGATGCGCGCGCATCTGGCGTTAGTGCCGGCGCTTCAGCTTGCGTTAAGCCTTAGAGAAGCGACGATTGAAATCCGCCTATTGTGGACAGACCATTAAAAATAATTCCAAATTTATACTCCTAAGTTGTAGTCCGAATGAACCTGCCTAATCCGAAATAATCAAAAGTAAAGCGAATATTCAATCCGATTTAATTGGAATGAAAATTCTGATTAATTCTGCTTAATTCAGATTGGCCAAATTTTTTCTGATTCATTCGGATTACAAGTTCGGATTGATTTTTAATAGGTATCGGCAGATTGAAAACTTCCTTTGAAATAAATTGGAATGAAACTGTTTAGTTGAGTCAATAGCTCTTCTTCAACAGCAGATCTTTTATTGGTTTAAATGAATATTCATTGAGACAAGAATTAATTATTTCGGTTCAATAGTAATGCTATAAATTCTATAGTATGTACATTTGAATTAATAAAATATGTTTTTGAATGCGGATTATTGATTTAATAGTATATTCATTGATTCCGGAGAATTTTTTTTGTTTAGTAGATCTCACTGTAAAATAGTATATTATGGACGAACTAATGCTAGCGGTTGGATTTAGTAAACCGTTTAGTAGATTTTAACCATCCAGTAGTTATTTTTACTTAGTCTGTCCATAATATACTATTCTACAGTGAGATCTACTAAACATTTTTCTCCGTGTAAGAATTATCATGAGGAAATCTCAAATTTTCGAAAAATTTGATTCAGTAATCAGGGTTTAAAGCTAGCATGGAAATATTTTCAACATCTCTTAAGAAGTATACGATTATCATTAGGATAATTATCATTCAGACCTCGCCCCCCCCCCGCCTTTCGCTTTCGGAACTCAAAAATGACCCAAAAAAATGCACGCCCGTAAATCCAACTTTCTGGTCTTGGGTCGTAATATACTATTAGATTTTATAAATGTTTCATTCCCTCCACTCTGAAACTTTACTTTTCCAGTTTCTGAATACTGCACTTAGGGAAACTTGAGTATTCTGTATGCATGAAATTTACAAAGTAAGCTGAATGCTCCACGGATCAAAAGGTCTTAAATTTTTCTCTCATAATTTCTGCCGTTACGAGTTTGTTATCATGCAGGTTAAATTACTTGTTTCGGGTTCGTTACCTGGTACTTGAAATTATTCTCTTGTTCACTCGCCAGTTTAATAGACACTCCTCTTAGAGAAAGGTATTAGCTTTCGTAACTGAGGTAGAAACAATAACACCTCTTCAGCTAGTAGCGAAGTCGGAAACTGAGTCGGTAACTGATAAACTAGTTGTTTGTTGTTATATATTAATCGGATTATGATATATTAAAGCTGACTTGTACATCTGCTATATATCATTCTACTAATTTAGGATTTCCTTAGTCAACTGTGGTTGTAAACCATAAACGCCATGTCACTATTTTTTGGAAAATATGCACAACATCACAAACTGCTCAATTTAGAATTGTAGTTTTCACTTAAAATTCCGTGAAATATTCAGTGACGAATAAGTATGAGTTGATCGATGGTATTGTTTTATGCTAATTAAAAGTTGGGGTGAGTCCAGAGATGAGGATAGAGAGGGCGTTTTGTAGGGCAGCAAATGGGCGTGCATTCCGACAGCTGAGAGTATTATTTTTTACCCTTTCGGGGAAACGGAGTGGCAACGGCGGTGGTGGAAGTTGCAGAGGTGGTGGTTCTGCAAAGGTGGTTGTCGCATAGCCAAGTGCCACCCTGACAAAAGTATCCCGTGGAGAATTGATAGGTTTAAGATGCAAGAGTTATGAGCACCGCCAAACCGCGGCTGGAAGGAGGATACCTAATAACCAGGGACGTATCTATTTACACACCTTTCTAGTAAAGGTACTAAGGTATCAACGTTTCGAGACAGACAATTTTTTTCCAAAACCCTATCTTTACTTAACCATGTCGTCCCCTTTGAGTGACATATCCTTTTTCCCATCTTATGAAATAGCTCACAATGCAATCGTGGAAAATTTTCATTTTCTATTTTATGGATACTTATATGTGTACAAACCTTGATTATACATATTTTCTGGGATTTCCTAGTTAATATCTGGTAACTTCCCCACTAGAATCACTAATAAAGCTTCTAGACAATTGAAATTGAATTTAGGGGAGCGGCGGCGAATGCGGCGCGGCGGCTAATGTGGCGCGTTCGAGTTTGAGAATATTAACACATTTTCTACTTATGAATATAGTTTCATTAGATGTATATGGGTCATTCCACGAGATATTTACCCCTAAAGAATAGATTCGTCTAAAATATATTTTTTTTCTATTCTACAAACAAAATAAACTGACACGTATTTTTTTATTTTGATATGATATGCGAAATTGTTGAGATATTAATTCTTAAAGTCACGAAATCGGAAAAAAAATTTTTTTTCAAATATTTATTGCTTTTAAACTATTCTGTAGAAGAAAACGGTATCTACTGAAAAAGTTGATGATTGCTTGTCCCTTTCGAGTACCTTTTAATGCAATAAAATAATTTGTTTATTTATATGAAAAATTTGCAATTGTTTTAAACAAATGTCATTATCTCATAAAAGGTTTTCGCGAAATTGATTTAATTTAGTACAAATTTACATCATAGTCTATAGCAGTCCTGATAAAAATTTCAGAGTGGTGGGCGAAATACTTTTCGAGATATGTTCGATTATGTAGTCTCGCATCAACTCCGACCGTCGCGTCGCACAGTGTTCCGGATCGGTGTTTTTTTGTTCAAAATCGGCTACAGCTTACAATTCTGAACCGATTTGGACGTTTTTTTTTTTAAATATTTGAGAATAGTTGTACCAGACTGTCTATAGAATGGATTTTTGAATTGTAGCATGAATAATTATTTATATAAGTCAACAATCAGGAAAATTGACACTTTTTGAGAATGTGATTTTATACTATTATAATATTATATAATTAAGCGCTGTGGAGCGTCAACAGAGAACCTTTATTTCGACTTTGAATCTAACATTATATAATTGAAAAAACTTACCCGTAAGTGAAGTTCGATTGTAATTGCCCTGTTGGAAAGAAAAAAGATAGAATGTCTATCTATTTGAATCTTTTTCAATATTCAGGATTGAAATAGAAAAGAAAATGTATCCAAATGTATCCTTCCCTATCCATGCTAATCTATTTTTATCTCTACAATAATCTCTTTCCTTTTGAATCTCCATCTTTCTATCTTTCTGTATCCTTTGCCTATCCACGCCAATCTTTTTCTATCCCTTTTGCAATCCATGGATTTAAAGTTTATATTTGGGAGTGATAGAAAATCTCTAACATTTCTATCCTTTTCTATCTTTTTACTTCCAACAGGGTGTATAAGCGCCTCCGAATAAATCAACACGTAGTCACCCAAATTTGGGTCAGAATTACCACACCTTAAAAGCTAAAAGAACAAAAAACGGGGGCGCGTGCATCGCTGACGCACCGTAGGATGTAAGTCTTCTCATTTTTTCAAAGTATATTGGATAGTGTGAGTTTGATCTATTCGGAGGAGGCGCTTATACAATTACAATCGAACTTCACTTACAGGTAAGTTCGTTTAATTATATAATTGTATTTCGCGCCTCCTCTTTAAGATTAACACGTAGGTGTTGAAAGCAACTCACGGCAATTTAAGAAGAAGAGAATGTAAAAGTAAATTTTTACATTGAAAGTAGAAAAAATTAATAACAGAACAACATTTCTGACAAACTCAAAAACTTAAACGTGAAAAACAAACTATCCATTCAAAATGGTGTTAGCGAAACTTAATCTATCTTGTACAATAGGTCGCTTGTAAATCATTGCAAATGTTTGTGAACTCTTAGTCCATCCTGCAGTCTTCCTAAAAATATCTAGATCTACTCCAAGCCTATCAGCTGCTAATGGGGCAGCATGACGGGTGCTATGAGCGGAGAAAACTGTGGTATCGATACCACATTTTGATAATGTAGACTTAACCCATCTACTTGATGTCTGGGAAGTAACTGCTTTATGAGGCTTTCTAAATGATATAAATAAATTCTTGATTGATTTTCGCAGTGGGCCTGACTTAAGTAAATAAGTTTCTAGAATCGTTGCAGCGCAGAACTTTTTAACCTTATAATAAGGTAGAAGCAGAATCGGTTGAGGTTGATTTTTTACCGATGTTTTAATCTGTTCCGGTATTCGGATTTCAATACAAAAAGTAGTTTTATTAATATTATCGATATTTATGCGCTCAAAAGTTTGTATTCTATGGCCTGTCACTAATGCGAGAAGAGTTATCAACTTCATAGATAAATTTTGAAAATTTAATTCCTGATTATCAGGTTTCGAAGAGAAATAGTCGAGAACAACTTTAGGGTCCCATGTATACTCATATTTCGGCCTTGATATAGCCTTGATTAAAGGCTAGAAATGTCTTTTAAAACCTACTAATTCTTGGATCGTTGGTCATTTGAGAGTTTGTTATTAACAAAAGTGCAGATCTAGTACAGTTAATAGTACTATACGAAGATCCCGTCTCGAATTCCTTACTCAGGAAATTTAAAATATCCAAAACTCTCGGACTACCCCCGTGCAGAAATTGCCCCATTTTGCCCCATTTAAAATAGGGTTCTGACAAGGCCCTGGTCAGTTTTTCTATTCTGAATAAAATGAAATAAATTATAATAAGGTGCTAATCGGGCAGCATATTAGGACTATGTGTAATTACTAACATAATATCATCTGATTATTCCGAATTGAAAATATTTAGATTTAAATATTACATTTAAATGTTAAATTATCCATTTAAATATTTAAATAGTTTTCTGTTTCATTGCGAAAGCAAATATATAAATATTGTATTGTTTCTTATGTTCTTTGCTATGTTTTGACATATTAAAATTACATTTTCATAAAAGCAGGTAATTTTTATTTATAATTTTAACCCTATTATAGTTTTTTTTTAAAAGACATTCACTAGAAAAACTGACAAGGCCCTGATTAGTTTCCCCTATATAGGGTATTCGCGAGTCCAACCGTTACACCCTTGCCGGGTTCTAACCAGTTTTACTGACCAGAACCACACCAGAAGTAGGGGAAACTGACCAGAACCCTACTAGGCCCACATCAAGATTTCTGCACGGGCCTCAATGTTCTCTTTAGAGCTAATATGGGAAGCAAATATCCATAGTCGACAATTCTCGCATCATTCCCAAATCTCCCTTGCTATATTATTAAGATGTATATACTGGGTACCTTCCATTCTATTAATATAGCAAATGGCAGTCGTGTTGTCGATTCTCAATAGTATGTTGCATGATCTTAAATTTTTGGCAAAGCAGTTAAGCCCGAAAAAGGCAGCCTTTAATTCTAAAAGGTTTATATTGAAGACCTGATCCTCTTTTGTCCAAAAACCATGAGATGTTTGAGAACCACAAACAGCTCCCCAACCAGTCAGAGAAGCATCTGAGAAAATCTCGATAGTGAATTCTACCTCCCTTATTGACCTATAGCCCGATAAAATATGTTTTTTCCACCATAGTAAGTCTTTTGCGTTCAAATTTAATTTCATGTACGCGTCATAATTATCATTGTTATCTGCTAGAGCCTTGATTTTCTTTCTCTGAAAATCCTTAGTATACAACCAGCTATAAGATAGAGCAGGGCAACAAGCTATTAATGAACCGACAAACTGAGCAAATTCTCTAATTTTGCATCGTGAAATTTTCTGACAATTTTCTACCTGATTGAGGATGGCAAATATTTTTGATTCAGGAAGCTCTAAAATCATTCTTCACGAATTAAACGTAAAACCTAAGAATTTACGAATTTTACTTGTCACTATCTGACTTTTCTCTTCGTTAATAACAAAACCGATTTTCTCTAATAACTTTCTAGTCTCATTTAGATTTATTAAACAATCAGAATATGTATTGCCAATCAACAAAAAATCGTCTAGATAAATAGCCGATAAAAAACTTGACTTTCTGAGAATAGAGACCGCAGGTCTCAAGAGCTTCGTGAAAACATGAGGATTTGTACAAAGACTGAAGGGCATGCACGTAAACTCATATGTTGTACCATCAAATTCAAATCTAAAAAATTTTCTGTCACTTTCGTCAACTGAAATTGAATTAAAAGCATCTTTTAGGTCCAAGGTTACCATAAAATACTCTTTACTTATTAGTTTAATTGCCGTCTTAGGGTCCTCTAGTTTGAAATACTGCGTGTGAATAAATTTATTCAACCCTTTAAGATTCAGAATGAATCTGCTACTACCATCTGGTTTAGGAACTAAAAATATGCTTGAAATAAATTGATCCTTTCTAGGCTCACACTCGCGTATTACGCCTTTTTTCAAAAATTCAGTGAAAAAACAGGCCGTTTAACAAACGTTTGTTCAGGACATGAAACAAAAGGGATTTTGTAACCTTTGACCCAAGACAAAATTTTTGGGTCTGAAGTTATTTTCTTCCAACTTTCCACAAAATACCTGAATCTACCAGCGACATTACCTACTAGGCCTAATCCTCCCCCCTGTATCCCTTCCTGCGTGATGAGCTCGGTTGAGATGGTTTCTGTTGATATCGTTGGTTCTTCTGGTATGGTTGTCGAGGTGTATTCCATTGTTTCTTCTGCCCGCTTAACATCGCTGATTTCCTCGATTGTTGATGAGGCAGGCTCCTCAAGTTTTTTTTGATTGTTTTTAGGTGTCGCCTTCATAGGATTAAAAGCAGTGGACGTTCGTTCCACGGCTTGAGCTGATTTGACATTGTCAACCAGATCTTTTCCAAATAGGAATTTATCAGGAATGGTTGAGTTCAATAAGTCTTTGAGAGGTGGTTCATAAATTGCAAGAATCAGACTTCTCCTAATTTTAGTATTTTCTCGTTGAAGGTCAATGAGAATTCGACAAGAATCGCTTAAAGATTCTAGAAGAGCTGTACTCTCCTTATTGTTACGCTTGAAAATCATCGAGATAGCCTTACAAGACGCAGCTATCGCAGCCGTAAATTTTTCTTGAGTATGAACAATTTTCTTGTCTCTTTTAAGGGCATGTATTACTTACCCGATCCCTACCTTACCGACATTTTTTTCTCTGTAACGCTACGTCTACATTTATTGAGATACCATATTGAAAATTTCTATATTTGAAGCTAAAGCGTTAAGGTACGTTTTGTCCGGTCCTAAATATTGATTTAAAAAAAAAATTTTCAAAACATTTTTTTTTATTTTTACAAATATTTAAGACCAGACAAACATACATTAGCATATTTTCTTTAATTTTATAAATTTTCAATTTGATATCTTTATAAATGTAGACGTAGCGTTACAGAAAAAAAAATGTCGGTAAGGTAGGGATCGGGTAAGTAATACATGCTCTTAAAAGTCGACTAGAAGTTTACACGAATTAAAAACTGTATTTAATTTTGGAGGATCCAAATTTCTACAGTTACTAGGAGGCGGATATTTCTTCAATAACGTTGAAAGTTCTTCCTCCGGTAAACCTGACTTCAGGATTTCATTTGAACGGACTGTAAAATCCTCGTGTATAGGCGGAGCTAGAACTCTGTCTTCTGCAATCCGCTTGCCCATTACCTCAACAAAATTTTGAGGTAAGTTCCTGATCTCTGATGTCTGATCAATCGGATCAGTATTTTGTGGCGTTGCTGATTTGTCCTCGGCAGCATTCTTATCTTGAATGTTCCCACTGTCGATACGACGAATTCAGATGCTCAACTGACGACTGAGAATCATAACCTACACAAAATCGAAATCAAATATGGCCCTTTTATATTTATAGTCAAAGCAATTTAGCAAGTATGAACTTGATAATTTTTTGACGGGTATGAGCCCTTCACACATAAGGTCTAGTATGTCGGTATTGGCCTGATTTTTTAGTGTGAGTATGAGCCCTTTAGATATAAAAACTCAATATGTAGGCATGAGCCTGACAACTTTTGATAGGTATGTGCCCTTTTTAGACGAAAGTCTCGTATGTAGGTATGAGCCTGTACAAAAAATTTTTTGTACAGGCTTGTATGAAAATTCTCCCCAACAATTCAACGGAACATATAAATTAAATTACACATATATTGGGGATTTCATGTCAAGTGTACTCACTTTAGAATCTGTCTTTGTCTGATCGAACTCAAACTTTGGCAAATTGTAGTCCTATTGGATGATAGTTTATGGGAAAAAAATTTTCCTCATTGAGCAAATATTTACTGAAGGTAAATATTTCAGAAATTTTCAATTTGATATCTCAATAAATGTAGACGTAGCGTTGCAGACTGTCTAAAATGATTTGGAAAGTTTTGAGTGGGAATTTTGATCATTTTGAGTTCTTTAAGTCCAGAGCTTCTTTACATTCATAAATTACATAAATAGCTGCGCTATTTCAATCTCTACTTTCTGAATAAAGTAGAATCGGAAAAATGCTTGGTCTTGGAAATATTGCTATAGATACGAACTTATGAAATTAATTTCAGCTTTATACGTGCGGGGGCTGATTTCACATGCTTCTTCCGCTAGGCCCTATCTAAATGTAAGAAAAAAATGCTCGGGATTCAATAAATATATTGAATCAATCGCTCCCCTTCAAAAGTAGATCGTTTATTAATTCCAATAAATATTCATTGAAACAAGAATTAATTATTTCGGTTTAATAATAAATAATGCTGTATATCCTATAGTATACACATTTGAATTAATAAAATATTTGTTTTTGAATGCAGATTATATTGATTCAATAGTATATTTATTAATTCCAGAGCATTTTTTCTAAGTGTAATTAAAATCAGATTCTAGACTAGATACCTCCCCCCATAGATCGAGAATAATTGTAAAATGTTCATTAGGGTATTCCAAAATCACTTTTTTCTATAAAATAACCATCCTCCCCATTTCTAAGGTTCTTGGAGAATATAAAGTTCTACTCTCTAAAACTGAATCAGTCAAATTCTAACTGATTGTCAGTGACTCTTTTCTCACGATTTTAATCAGTGAAAGTTCACTGAGAATCAGTCAAAAGTCACTGAAATTTTCAGTCATCTTCACTAAACTACTAAAAATTTCAGTGACTTTTCACTGATTTCCAGTAGATTTTTCACTGATTAAAATCGTGAGAAAAGAGTCACTGCAAATCAGTGAAATTAGACTGATAATCAGTTAAATTTCACTGATTCAAGTTTAGAGAGTATTTTTTGTTTCAAAATTTTCATTTTAACTTTTGTCACCCCTTGAAATTTACATAAGGATAAACATGAAGAAATCTCAGATTATCCAAAAATTTGAATCAGAGTTTAAAGCTATCGTGAAAATATTTTCATCTCTTAAGAAGTGTGCATTGAATAATCATTATCATTTGGATAATTATCACTCAGATTTTCCCAACCCCCTCCCCCACTTTGCGGAATCAAAAAATGACCCAAAAAATCCAAAATCACAAAATAGTGTACAAATGACTAGTTTTAATACTTATCATTTTTAGGGTGGGAATTTTGATCATTTTGGGCTCTCTAAGACCAGAGCTTCTTTATCATCATAAATTACATAAATAGCTGTGCTATTTCAATCTCTACTTTCTGAATAAAATAGAATCGGAGAAATGCTTGGACGTGGAAATATTGCTATACTCTAGTTTCGGTCTGGTGAGGTTTGAGCGAGAAGTCGGAACTTTAAGTACTAAATTTATCTTCCTGCAGCCGATTTCCCTTCGTATCTTCCCATCTTGGTAGCATATTTGCAAGGAAGCCACCCGTGAATTTGTGCATTGGAGGTCGCGGCCGATCGACCCCTAGAAACGAACTTCTCGTCGTCGAGGGAGATAAGATCTTTTTCCCTGTGAAAGGACTTATACATGGTGAACTCTTCTCCTCCCTTCTGACGCGTAAATAACTACCAATTTGTAGTAATTGGAAAGATATAAGTAGATATTCAGGAGGAAGTCGTAAATATGTCTCTATATGGAGTACATAAATATAACTAATGGTGCGTGAATGTACATAATAGAATGTTATTAAGAGTATCAAATTTACTGATCAGAATGACCATGAGAAACAGGATGGAACATTTCACAAGGAAACGGAATTTCGATTTGCACTAGAATCACATCAAGATTTTGGATAATGGCGCGCGTGTAATATAATGTAGGGGGCTCTCGACCGCGATTTAAGGTAGTAAATATGTCTTATTCATGATCATTATGAAAGCGTTTTATTTAATGAGGATAAGAAATATGAAAAATTATTGTAGTGTATAATCGGGCAAACAAAAATCACATGTAAAGTAGAGTTTAAAGGTATAGGTTCGTTACCTATAAATAAATTTATAGAGTTGTAGCTTATATTATATGTTCTATATTCTCTTTTTCTAAATGAGAAATCTGAAAGTACCCTACTATTTCTATAGGAGTCAAATTGCAATTTATTTACATTTAAAAATTGAGATTACTCCTCTCTTGTTATTACATTCTTAGAATTTCCGTTAGTCGCAAATTTAGATGTACTTTTCAAAATTGGTTACAAGTTATAATTCTTAATCATTATTTTAACTTTTTTTCTTCTTCTTTAATTCTCGGCATTAGTTATAAAACACCTTAGATAAACGCGAAAAACCATGATTTTGCTTCCTCATAGAGGAAGCTTTGTAGTGGTGACCGAATCCAGTTTTCTAAAAAAGGTTTTTTTGAACATATTTTAAGGGCAATATATCTAATATGATGATCTGAAAAAATTTCCGAACGTTTGTGTGTGTGTGTGTGTGTGTGTGTCACGATTCAGCAATTTCTTGCAAACATGTAGAGATAAATTGATGAAATTTTGCATAGTTATTCCACTATATACCTAGTTAAATTTCTTATAAGGGTTTAACAAAATATTTAATTTTACAAGTTTTATATACTTTTATAATTTTCGTAAAATTATAAAATTAACATAGGAAAATTAAGATTCCTATCATCGAGACGAATCGATTGACCTGTATGATGAATGCATTTAATTGAGAAATAAGAAAGTTATGGTTAATTGTATTTTTAAAAAAGTAATTTTTCGACTATAATTTCAAAAATAATTAAAATTTAAACCTGATGTAAAGAAAATGAAGATTCTTTGTGTCTAGACGAATCGATTCACCTAAAAGATTAATGCATTTTATAAAAAAATAAGAAAGTTATGCTTTATTGTAATTTTCGAAAATGAATTTTTTGAATATAACTTCTCAAGTAATCAAAATTTAATGCTGATGTAAAGAATACTTAATGCTTTCTCTATGAGGAAGCAAATCATATTTGCTTACAGGAAGCAAAGTGCTCATTGAATGAGTACAAAAGTTGATACAACTTGACATCTAGTTTTATGGTTTTTTCATGGTTTCACCATGAAAATCGACACTATTATATTCATATAGTATATAATCTATAAACGGTATTGTACAACTAATGCCGAGCATTTAAAAAAACATCCAAATCGGTGAAGAATTGTAATATGAAGCTGATTTCGAACAATTTCAATTCAGACCACTGTGCGCCGCATACTCCACCGATCAATTGTCAATAGCGCAGCTTGTTTGCATGTCGACGACTCTTGCGTTAATTCTAATTTGATTAAAGATGTACCCGAAACTAGAAATAACTCAAGGTTTGCACCTATTTATTAATTATATTAATATTAATATTATTATTATTTAATAATAAATCAAAAGCGATTTTTATTTTATTTGAGAACATAAGGTTCTACTGATGCATTCATGAATATACGTAACGATCCAACGTTGTTCCTATCACTGAAATGGCAGTAGGACAAAGAGACGAATGATGAGGAATGACGGGTAACGAAATTTTCGGAGGTTACGCACGAAAAATTATAATTGGATTTTTGATAAACGAGTAAGATCTCTAGTTCATTGGATGATTGCCATTATTGGTATCCCCCATCACTTGCATGGATATATAATGAAATATGAATATTTCAATGCAAATGCTTTCTCGTTTAGAAAATTATGATGATTTGCACACACTCACAGATGACATACTTTCTTTTGATATTTTTTTTGAAATATTGAATGTGGTACATTCTATATTTAATGTCGGGAAAAAATAAGAATGTTCTAATTTCCTTATTTTCGGGTTTGAAAATTATGCTTGCGGAGGAAACGGAGGTGGAATTTTCACATTACAGATCGGCAATGATTTCATCAATTATTATTGGAATAATTATTCCCTGATTAGCTCCCAAGTTGATAAACGCTACAAAATTTGAATTCTCTCGTTGTCCAATCCTGATGCGTACTAACGAAAATATCGAATATTGCTATTAGTTGATAACGATGTTAATTCGGCAGTAGCATAAAGTGCAATTATAATTGTTTCCATGAAATCGAACGTTATTGTCGCAAATAACCATTATTGGTACTCCTTTCAGGTTTCAAATTTCCAATCGACACTAGGGAAGGAAGATGAGTAATTGTTTATTAGATAAATTTCTTTCTTTTTACATACATGCAAAACACTCGTTTGTCCACCGTTTACAGACAACTAAAATGATCGATTTCTACAACTTATTGTTCGCAAAAACAATCAACAAAATTCCCAATATCGATGAGAAAAACGCTGTCACCCAACAACAATAATTCAAATTTTGTTAAAACAAACAATTTTTTGAGCTGTTGAACGAGAAATTCGATTAAAAATACGTAAAAATGTAATACTCTGGTTAATTTATATTCAAAAAATAATAGAAAACTCGTTCCAGTGGATGTAGTGAAATCAAAAGAGATAAATAAGAAAATGCAGACTATCTTTTCTGTTCTGTACACGACAATGCAATTTACGTAATCAGGTTCTTAGAAGTCCTTTTCGCAGTTGAATGGTGAAATCACTGCAGGATATACTAGTGACTTGGAGAAACTGGATCCACTCGAATGCGTGACCTCCTTTCGAAAAGTCTTTAAAGCCCTTTCTTCAAGAAGGACTCTTAGATGAACTGGAATAAGCGAATGCGGAATTGCTTGGAAATTGCAACGAATTTCGCGAGGAAATTCCAATGAATTTCAAATGAATTCCGTGTGGAGGGTTTTAGATCAGCACTGATCACTGGCATGTTGGGACTACGGGAAAAAGTACAGCCACAATGTAATGTCGCTTCGAGGTGAAAGAAATAGAACTTGGCATCATTCTGCATTCCTTTTCTTAACCCGGTTTAGCAGAAAATAGTTATTCTATACTGCGAGAAAATCAATCCGACGCTCCCGTAAACTCCTGCTTTTGATGAAGGTTGACTAAAATATTAAAGAAAAAGAAATGAGATGAGAAAAATCCATGGACATAGGAATAGAAGGAACTAGCCCTGCCAGCGGGGGGATGAAGCCGAGGGGGGTGTCCGCCATATTTTATGTGAACCAAGAAACGACTGATATACCAATAGCGGCAGTCGGAAGTGGTTCACATATAAAATGGCGGTCCCTAAACGGCCTAAAAGCAATTAGTGGGGTGACAGGAGCTTTCCTCCCTCAGTGCTTCACTACCCCTCGCCCGTTTGACGACGATAGGGCTAGTCCTCTCTATTCCTAGGTCCATGGAAAAATCACGAAATAATACTAAAGAGTGTTGTACTGTTTCTGAAAGAAGGTGAAAAAACTCGATTTTTTTTTAAATTAAAATTTAATACATATTTTCACTTCCACTCGCTCCAAAAGACAATGTTTTGAATATTTTTACTTGAAAATTGGAGAATTTGTTCATCATTGAGGGGGCCTCTGTTTTAGATTTATTCATCTTTGAGGGAGTTGAGTGTAAATGGTGGCCCGTTATAATTCTTGGATGTGTTGTTGTCCCACCCCAACTTACAAAGATAACACTGCTTATTATTTCTTCATGATAAAAATATTCATTAATTTGATGGTGTATCATAAAAGGCTAAGTTGAATGGGGATATGACGCCAAGTCGCTGTCATATCTCAATTTGATATAGCCGCTCTCTTTTTTTGAAACGACAGCTACTCCAAAGCCGGGCAACTGCAGCACCAAGCCCTATAAAATTTTTGTTATGGTTCTGCTGTTGCCCGGTTCTGGAGTAGCTGCCGTCTCAAAACAAGAGAGCAGTTATATTAAATTAAGGTATGACAGCGAGTTGACGTTTTGTGCAGCAGTTACACGGAACTTCTCTCAGTGTATGGTTCGGATGGATGGTCACGCCTGGTCTGAATTGGTAGTGAACCGCGAAAAGACTGACTTGAATAGCATTATGTAAGCGTTTTTATATACCCGGACGAAGAGATTGTCGCCCAATCACCTTAAACAGTGGGGTAACTGGTTGGAGATTAACTCTTATGAAAAGAAATCGTTACAAATATATGAAAAGTACGCAAAGTTTGTTACACGAGGTGTATCTTTTTTTCTTGATCGGACTTTCAAACGTTGAAATGACAGACACAAGAAAAATAGATGATTGCACAGCTTTCTCTTGGATGAACGTTCAGGGCTTAAACTTTTAAAGTTTTTTGTTTTACTCTTGGCTTGAGAAGCATAAATGTGCAACTTTTAGTTAAACTTAAAACGAGAAATGAAGAACTTGTAATCAAGGAATTAAAATGAAATAAAAAATGCCTTAAGTTATCTGTATATTATGAATGAAAGAAGGTGATGTTATCTTGGGTCAAGTATAAATTGAGGCACCGGATTGCAGAACTGCTTCTACGCTCGACCGGACTGAGCCCAGTAGGACAGAGAGAGGGGATTACACACTAAACGCCACTGAACGCGGCGATCGAGGAAAAGAATCAATTGACAACGTAACAATCAACTTGTCGTTTTTCTGTTAATAATTAACGAATTGAGTTGATATTTGCGTAGAAATATTCTCTAAGCTTGTGCGGTTCTCACAGATATAGTCGTTAAGTAAGTTATATAAATTATATGAACAATTTCACCAAACGGCTATATCTGTGAGAAGCGCACAAACTTGAAGAATATTTCTACGCAAAAATCAACTCGATTCGTTAATTATTGACAGAAACACGACAAGTTGATTGTAGCGTTGTAAACTGATTCTTTTCCTCGACCGCCGAGTTCAGTGGCGTTTAGTGCGTAATCCCCTCTCTCTGGCCTACTGGGCTCAGTCCGGTCGAACGTAGAAGGAATGGGATCGGCTTTGGCTGAGTTCCATTAGACCACGTGATTATCGTTATTTCACAGAGTAGTGAGCAAGATTCCCACTTGTCTTCTTCTTTCCTCTCTTGACCTTAAGCCAAACATACTTCTTCCCCTGAATTGAATTCTGAAAACAGCAGTTTGTATGTACATATTAAAGATTTATAAACGCTTCTTTTTCGGTAAGGTGTTCTTATTTACGTGTCACCGTAACAGACTTTCATTGACTGTTAACACATTCTTATCCATGTTCAAAATCATAAAAATACAAAATAATTAATAATTAATCAATAATCTATTCTATTAAGGCTAATGGAATTTGAAAAATTTAATGTAGAAAAACTCGAATTCCAGGGGCGCGACAAGTACGGGGTTCTGGGTGTCAGAACACTCAGAGAATAATTTGAGTATACCTACTTGCAATATGCGTGGATGTACAAATTATTAGACGGATAAAAGCATTTTTTGAGGGCTTGAAATCCGTTTTTTTTTTTTTCTTTTATTTAGTTTTATTGTGTAGGGTGCCTCGGGACACCCACTGTTTTGAGACCCTTGTTGCGCGCCTGTCTAATTCTGTTAACTTTTCATTAGGATTTGGTATTGTTCTCTTAACGGGAAAAAAGGGCAAATTGATCAATTTTTAGTAGCACACTTTGGAAAGAAAAGGTGTAGAACAGGTCAAGACTCACCAGTTTTTCAATAAGACGAATGTATAAAACGATGGAGGTAAATAAATATACGCCGATAATGGCGGATTTTTTGACAGCACGACCAGAAAATAATAGATTAATAGATAGACAGCTGCGAATTGATACAGTGTTGACCTCACTCAGCGATAGTTTTGGCGGGAATGATTTGAATTGCAAGATGAAAGATAATCTCCGATTTTAAAGATTTATTCTATTATTGAAAAATATTAATGATTTTAGTAATATAAATGCACTCTGTATAATTGTTACTAAAGGTAGGGATTCATTTTTTCTTATAATAATTATGAGAAGGATCAAACGATAAAAGATTACTGCGATCTTTCATCTTGAAATTCTTATAATTTCCGCCAAAACTATCGCTGAGTGAGGTCAGCACTGTATTAATTCGTAGCTATCTATCTATTAATCTATTATTTTCTGGCCGTGTTGTCAAAATATCCGCCATTATAGGCGCATCTTTATTCATCTCCATCGCTTCATATTTGTTCTACACCTTTATTCATATTTGTTCATACCTGTTCTACACCTATTCTTTCCAAAGTGTGCTACTAAAAATTGACCAACTTGCCCTTTTTTCCCGTCAAAAGAGCAATACAAAATCCTGGTGATAACATTAGTGTCTTTCCACAGATTTTGATAGTTTTTGACAGTTTCTGTCAATTTTTTCTTTCAAATTCCATCGCCCTTAATAATAATTTATTCAATTGGATGCATTTAATCATTATAATGATTAGTCTGAATACAGTTATAGCAAAGGGCATTTTCAAAGGTCTATTAACGGACAATGTGGTCATGTCAGCTTAATGAAGCAGGCATGACCATATTGTTCAAATTAACTCATAACCCATAGGTAATTTAGAGGTAATTTAGGGATCATTTAATGCCCTATTGACAAATATAACCCTTTGCAGCACAGTGCTAACCCAGATTACCACCTTTTTTATTCACAATTTTTTTCTCTACATTCAATGTTTTTGAAGTAATAACAACAATTGCCTTTTGTTATCGTATTTGAAGCATTGTAGAATTAAGAAAAAATAATGATGAACGTATTGCATAAAATTATAAATAGTTATAAATAAACATATTTTGAAAATTGCTCTTTTTTACGAAAGAATTCAGTTTTGAACGACGTATTGAACAAATTGGAATATGAAACTTGGTACTTCAGGGTTTTTGGGGTCGCTGATTATTACTCCGAATAATAATTTTTATTACTAATTAAACTTTCAACACGGTCTCCTAAAATATTGGAGTTTATGACTTACACTCATCCTCCATATCATGACCGCTCAATTTACGGCCCACCGAGTGTCCCTTTTACAGCCTATCCTGAAATGCCGCGCTCGAAGTGACCTCAAATAGTCAGAGCCGGTGCCGTACTGCGTAGCCTGCAAATTAGCGAATTTATAAGCTCGGGTTCAGAGTCTAAATATATATATGGTCCTGAGTGATGATCTAATAGTGCTCACTCGACGCGCTTTAATTGGTTTCGATTTTAGGCCGCCTATCCCGGAGAGTGTCCTTAAATCGGTGTATGAGTGTACTTAGTTTTTATCTGCTTCAGCGAGTTGCGTACTTTCTATTCGTCACTTTGAATTGCGTAGATTCTATTTGTCAACGCGAGTTACGTACTTTCTTATAGGCATGTTAGGCATTTCTGAGCAAAACGAATTCGTTTTTTCTTCTAGTGTTGTCACTCTAAACTGGAATTAGTGAAAAGAGCGTAATTAATTTTCTTTAGTGACAATTTTGACTAATTATTGTTTTTTTATGATTTTCATTTCATTATTTCATTCAGTATACTAAATGACTATGCGTTATCGTTTCTTTATTTTACAAACAAGTTAGATAAACAATTGCACATTTTAGACGTTCGACAAGAGCTCTATAATGAAGGAGTCAATAAGGGCATACCTCACGTGGGGGTCAAGAAGAGTTTAAGTTACACGCCTTTTTGACCCATATTTATTTTAATGAAGAGAAAATACGTGCACTCTGTACATGGATTAAATCAGGTTCTACATAGATATTTGAACTTAATTGAATGCACAAAGTTTGAATTCGGGTGATAAATGTCGGGCCTCACATGCTCAGGAAATGAGTTGCATGAACGCGTAGAATCGAAGCAGGATCTCATCTGCTGAATTCACGAAACTCATGTCCTCAGCACGTGAAGCTCCGAGCGTTCGATTCTTTAATTTTCCTAAGTGCTCAGTAACGTTTTTTTGTCTCCGTGTAGAAATACGATTTCTAAATCTTTATGTAATAACACACAATAATGTTCCTTTTATATCCTAAAAATAAAATACTTTAAGCTTTGCTCACCTCTGATACTAAAAAAACCCTAACTTCCTATTGAACGAGGCGTTTCATTATTATTAGTGAACTGATCGGTTTCTCTGTTCGTGTGTGCACCAGGTGTAAAAGACGTTAGAAATAGAAGAAAATTAAGTGCCGTGAAGTAGTAAGTATCGCCACTTTGGATGAAAAAAACTTAAGAACACACGCTAGTGAAAATAGGAAATACGATGCGGTAAGGACGCGACTGTCGCGCTCGTAAACCTTCTACATATAACTTGATGCGTTTTATAGGAAAGGCGTGTTCAGAGCAAAGGTAACCGGAAACTGAGAAACGCAGTTTCGTATTCTTCTTGTATGATACGCCACACAGAGAAACCCGCTTCGTATCATATATTGCGCACCAGCTTTGTTAATAAAGAGAGAGAAAGAAAAATTTATGGGGCAGTTTCGATATGGGACGATAGGTCGTGACGAGAACGTTATGTTCAGCGAAAGAAGAGTAAGATGTATAAAAAGATAAAATAAGGAGGGTTAAAATTGTCAAGGATAGCTGCTATTCACATTTTTTCAATGCGAATACCTTCACATGCTTTCTTTTTAAACAAATAAAGAAATTCTGATGTTGAAGTACAGTGAAAAGAATGTTCGTTCCCTATTGGAAGTAAAAAGATAGAAATCCTATCCCTTTTTCTGTCCTTTTATCTCTCTGATAGAAAGCGATAACGATTAATTATCCCCTTTTATCTCTCGTCTAGCCTCTCTGTCTCTTTCTATTTCCATATCAATCCACATCCACGTTTATCTCTTTGAATTTCCTTTTTTCTATCCCTTTTTATCTCTTACCTATCTCCGTCTATCTCTTTCGATCTCCATCTCAATCCACGTCAACTCCTATGTTTTTCAATCCCTACTTCTCTATCTCTGTAATATACGGGCCACACACTACCCGCATCGCTAAGACGGCGCCTCATGGCGAGCTGTTTGACGGGACATCTCCACTGAAGTTTATATGTGGATTGGCCTTGGATCTTCTCTTAGAACAGTGATGTCCACGGAAAGAGCAAAGAGTCAATTCATTAATCATTAATGACCTAAAACTTTGACGGAAAATAACGACCAGACCTCTGGAGCTGAAGACGAGTTCAGAACAAGCTCATGTAATAACACTCGGTCTTCTTTATTTAAAGAAGCGTCGATAAATTTTGACTTCAAGCGTCCTTCTACAAAACTGAGCCAATTTGTAGGAACAATATCCACATGTCTAACTGAAGATTGTGATCCAGGTTTAATAAATTCCACCAACTGAAAATCGTGGTTTTCCTCATCTGAAGACATTTTTAATGATTCGCAATTTAAAATATATGATAAAAATACACTCGCGTCGCGTCGGTTGTACACAGCTATTGACAGCTACAGGCATCTCCGACATCTCCAATCCACCATTTTGTTGATCTTCAGTGGCTTATGGTCACGTGGCCAGTGCGATATTCTACTGTGCATGCGCCACAAAGCGCGCGTTTGTTTAAAGTTGTAAAAGAGATGCGTGTGATGCAATATTTAATAATAAATTACATTGAAAAATTTTATTTTTTAAATAATATTGAAAATATTAAATATTATATATTAATAATATTATTATATATTATTA
>UCOK01018161.1:0-54351 GCA_900474325.1 Synergus umbraculus | reverse complement strand
GTCCGCATTATTTTTGTCAATTCTGGCCTGCAGAGTGATTCAAGCAAAAACAGCAGAATGGATATCGAATTTGATTAAACTTACGAAAAAAGACCTTCAACCCTATCAAGTAGTGATTATCAACGATAAAGATGATAACAATATCATTCCAAACGAGCAAAGCCTCCTTAGAATGATTTCAAGAAAGCTACCAACCCGAAAATTCAGTTTTCAGGAGGCAACAACCAAGAAATCGGATGAGCTAAGACTCTATCGATTTTTCTACAATCCTCGTGATACTTCAATCTTTCTGATAATACGAAGCTCAAACGATTCTCAAACCCTATCACAAATCTACAATTCCATCGAATTTATAGGCAAATTGTCAGAAAAAGGAAGTCAACCAAAGTGCCTCATAGTCCTTCCTGAAGAAGTGATCAACAATTCGCAAAAGGCTTACGACCAGTTCCTCAGATTCTGGTGGACCAAGAAATTTCTTGACGTAACTATTCTCGGATTCCAATATACTGACAAGATTCTGGATTCTGCAATCATCCTTTACTTTAATCCATTCACGAATGTGACAACAAGGGTGAAATATTCCTCAAATTTTAAATGGTTCCCTGACAAAAGCCGTGATCTTCATGGGCTTGAAATCAAGATCGGGATCTTTCATTATCCACCAGCTGCTATTTTAACATTGAACGAGGAAGGACAGATTATAGATGCATCTGGACATGACGTAACTATGACGAAAATTATATCGAAGGCCATGAACTTCAAGATAAAATGGATCCAATCAGAGGTAGCAAAATGGGGTCACGTAGACTGCAAGCAGAATAAAATGACTGGGCTATTGCAAGGATTGAGTCAAGGCGAAATTGATCTCCTTGGCATTCAAGGTATAATTCTTGGCTCTTGTGACGAAGCATTCTCCGAAAAAAGTACATTTACCACATCCGTTGCTTTCGTCCTGGTGGTACCCGTAATTCCAGGTAAGTTGCTATAGATTTCAAACACATTCAGACAACAGTGCGATGCGAGAATGTTTTTTTTTTCATTATTTTGACGCAGCCGGATTTCACAAAACATCTTTTGATCTAAATTTAAAATATTTATTTAAAATTTCAGGTGAAAGTCTAACTGTCGTGACACCCCGGAACCTTCTCAATCTTCTGTCCATCGTCATAATTATCCTATTGACATGGTTTCTTGGGCTCTTGCTGAAATTTGATCATCAGTCTTGGAGAATTCTGGACATGGTTCAAATAGTAGTTGCGATGGCGACACCAAACACTCCTAAAAAATTGGTTGAAAGGATTCTGTTTGGGGTTTTGCTCCTCTCCTGCTTGTTCAACTCGTCCTACATTTACACAGCTTTAACGAATTTTGGCTTGAAGATGAAATCAGAAATGGAATTGACAACTTTTGAAGATGTAATTAGATCCCCTTTCAAAATCATAGTCAACCACCAAGTTTATAATGCATTCATAGATAATGTTGAAGGAAGCTCATTGCTTTTGCTGAATAAATCTGAAAAGTCTTCTCTAACTTACCATGAGTGCTTGAGTCTTTTGGTAGAAAACAGATCAAATGCTTGTCTGGTTAGAAGAGATATTGCTAAGATGAGAATCATTCAAGACAGGGAGAGCAATGGTGATCCTATTATGAAACTTGTTGATGAAAAGTTCTATGTGGGTATCAAGGCCATGTATTTGGAAAGAAGATCTCCACTGGTCAATCGAATTAATCGAATTATAGGGTTAATTTCTCGGACTGGATTGATTACGAAAGGGGTAAACGACAGCTTCTATGCAGTCGAGTTAAAACATAAGAATGATCGCGAATTATGGTCTCCGGAAGAATTAAAACCCGGAGAAATTCTGAGACTGATGACTGGTGTAGTGTTTTGTATGCACGCTTTTTCGTGCTTCGTATTTTGCTGTGAATTAATTATCTATTATCTGAAAAAGCGTTAATTAGAAATTAAGGCAAATTAGATATGAGATTTTAAATGTTAATGCTCTTTATTAGAATCTACGAATCTACATTACTTATTTGAATGTTTAAAATTTCACTTGTGTTAAAATATTTTACAAAACTTCTATTTTTTATTCTATTTTATTACTCATTGTAAATCAAATAAGAGTCATACGATTTAAAAAATAAAAAAAATAAAATATAAATACTAGAAATCGAGGTCGTAATAACTAGCTGTTTTCCTAACATCGATTTACTTTCCGATAAAATATTCCAATATTACCTGAAGTCTAACATTAGCTCGTTTTGCGTATCCAGAATACTGATTCTGAAGAATACACACGCAAAATTACATAGTAAATAGTTTAACATATATAATAATATTCTGAACTGTCAACGGTGGTCATGTTGGCAGCCACATTTATGTTTTATTCGCAACCGAACCAGAAAGAAGTTGAGACCTATTTCTTTTTCAATTTTTTTCTTTCTGAAAAGCAACTGAATTTAAAAAATACTTCAAAATGTTGTTCTTCTATTCAATCAAATTATGGTCCGCATTATTTTTGTCAATTCTGGCCTGCAGAGTGATTCAAGCAAAAACAGCAGAATGGATATCGAATTTGATTAAACTTACGAAAAAAGACCTTCAACCCTATCAAGTAGTGATTATCAACGATAAAGATGATAACAATATCATTCCAAACGAGCAAAGCCTCCTTAGAATGATTTCAAGAAAGCTACCAACCCGAAAATTCAGTTTTCAGGAGGCAACGACCAAGAAATCGGATGAGCTAAGACTGCATCGGTTTTTCTACAATCCTCGTGATACTTCAATCTTTCTGATAATACGAAGCTCAAACGATTCTCAAAACCTATCACAAATCTACAATTCCATCGAATTTATAGGCAAATTGTCAGAAAAAGGAAGTCAACCAAAGTGCCTCATAGTTCTTCCTCAAGAAGTGATCAACAACTCGCAAACAGCTTACGACCAATTCCTCAGATTCTGCTGGACCAAGAAATTTCTTGACGTAACTATTCTCGGATTCCAATATACTGACAAGATTCTGGATTCTGCAATCATCCTTTACTTTAATCAATTCACGAATGTGACAACAAGGGTGAAACATTCTTCAAATTTTAAATGGTTCCCTGACAAAAGCCGTGATCTTCATGGGCTCGAAATGAAGATCGGGATCTTTCATCAACCACCAGCTGTTTTTTTAAAATTGAACAAGGAAGGACAGATTATAGATGCATCTGGACATGACGTAACTGTGACGAAAACTATATCGAAGGCCATGAACTTCAAGATAAAATGGATCCAATCAGAGGTAGCAGAATGGGGTCACGTAGACTGCAAGGAGAATAAAATGACTGGGTTATTGAAAGGATTGAGTCGAAACGAAATCAATTTTCTTGTCATCCTGGGTGCAGTATTTGGTTCTTGCAACGAAGCATTCTACGAGATAAGTACGTTTACCGCACCCGTCGCTTACGTCCTAGTGGTACCAGTAATTCCAGGTAAGTCGCTATAGATTTCAATCACATTCAGACAACAGTGCGATGCGAGAATGTTTTTTTTTCATTATTTTGACGCAGCCGGATTTCACAAAACATCTTTTGATCGAAATTGAAAGTATTTATTTAAAATTTCAGGTGAAAGTCTAACTGTCGTGACACCCCGGAACCTTCTCAATCTTCTGCCCATCGTCATAAGTATCCTTTTGACATGGTTTCTCGGGCTCTTGCTGAAATTTGATCATCAGTCTTGGGGAATTTTGGACATGTTTCAAATAGTAGTTGCGATGGCGACACCACACACTCCTCAAAAATTGGTTGAAAGGATTCTGTTTGGGGTTTTGCTCCTCTCCTGCTTGTTCAACTCGTCCTACATTTACACAGCTTTAACGAATTTTGGCTTGAAGATGAAATCAGAAATGGAATTGACAACTTTTGAAGATGTAATTAGATCCCCTTTCAAAATCATAGTCAACCACCAAGCTTATAATGCATTCATAGATAATGTTGAAGGAAGCTCATTGCTTTTGCTGAATAAATCTGAAAAGTCTTCTCTAACTTTCCATGAGTGCTTGAGTCTTTTGGTAGAAAACAGATCAAATGCTTGTCTGGTTAGAAGAGATATTGCTGAAATGAGAATCATTCAAGACAGAGAGAGCAATGGTGATCCTATTATGAAACTTGTTGATGAAAAGTTTTATGTGGGTATCAAGGCCATGTATTTGGAAAGAAGATCTCCACTGATCAATCGAATTAATCGAATTATAGGGCTAATTTCTCGGACTGGATTGATTACGAAATTGGTAAACGACAGCTTCTATGCAGCCGAGTTAAAACATAAGAATGATCGCGAATTATGGTCTCCGGAAGAATTAAAACCCGGCGAAATTCTGAGGCTGATGACTATTGTAGTATTTTGTCTTCACGCAGTTTCCTGCTTCGTATTCTGCTGTGAATTAATTTTCTATCATCTAAAGAAGCGTTATTGTATAGGAACTGTTGAATGTTAATGCCCTTTCTTAGAATCCGAACATGAATCAAATCTATCTTCACCTACCTGGCTGGTAACCCTCTGGACACTCCGCGTCGTCAGTTAAGCGGATGATCCCCCCTCGGCGTCCTGTAGCACTTGTTCCAAGCCTCCAGGAGCAAAACGCAGCTATGAAATCGGTAAAAAATGAGCAAGGGTAGTCCGATTCTAGAGATGATTCCCCAGGCAAGGACACCAAAGAACCTTAGCTGAAGTTCTTGGGATATCCAGTTGTGAGTGATAACTGTATCGAAGGCCCACAAAACAGCGTTGCTAAAAAGAAGAAAGGCAATGACCTGCCTTGCTGGTTTCGTTGTTAACTGGTACCTTGTAATGCAGGACCTTTTAGAAGCTTCAGCCATCAAAGTGCTCTGAGCGTAGCTCTGAATCAGCTGGAGAACAGAGGCAGAGAGCAGCATTATGTGTCTTCCTTGGGATTCATCAGTTTCTATCCAGTTTAGGGAACAGATGCAGACAACAATAGTAAAAACTGAGTAGAGTTGGATCCCAAAGAGGGAAACGTTTGATAGTAAATTGTCTAAAGCTGCTGGTGCTCTTGTTACAATTGACATCTGACGAATCTGGACCAAACCGCTCGCTGTCATCAAACCACTGAGACTTAGTATAGCGATGAGGGTCCCACAGGTCAACCATGAAAGTGTCGATGGCGGGAAATTTTCATCTTCTCTCACGACTAGGAAGATGAGGATTACGACTATTCCAGCAACCATGCAGAGGATTCCCAGAAAGAGGCCTTTGCTTGATCCATCGCAGCCAGCTCTGCCATGCATTCCATGATCTTTAACTGCGGATGAATTGATTTATTAGTATTCTTTGTGGAACATGAAATGTGAAATTATCATTTAGAAACATTTACGATTTATTTATTATTTTAATAATTTATAAAGATTGTTCAATCTTGCACTTCAAACAAAATATGATTCAATTCTTTTTCCAAGTGTAAAATTGAACAATTTTAAATTGAATTTAAAAGAAAATTAATTTTCAAATAATTAAAATAGTAAATTTATATAAATATTTTAAAAATGATAATTTCTTGTGAAATTAAAAGAGGTAAGAAAATTGATTGCGTACATTTTTCTAGTAAAAATTAGCAGTTAAACAAATTGAAATAAGAAAATTTCAATGAGTAAAATGAACATTTTGAGAATTTAGAAACGATATTGAATACATTTTATTTATTAAAAAAATAATACCCACTACTGTGAAATTTGTGTTTGTGTGATGTACGACCGCGACCTACATTTTGTCCCATTACGAAAGTCACGGCTGCTGCTATTAAGCTGAAAAATTAAAATAAATAATAAATAATAATTTATAAATTGATCACAGATATTTTTTTTAAAAAAACCTATTTAAATGATTTTAGACAATAGTAAAATATAATAAATGTAGAAGTTGCAGCGTTGCAGCCAAGTTCTAATCTAAAAATTGGATTTCTTCATTTTACTTAACAAATTAAGACTGGAATTTTTCCCTATGTACAATTAATAAATTTTTAAATAGAATTATACGCACAAAGCAAGAAAATATTTTTTTTCAATATTTTAAAAATAAAATGAAAATACTCAATTTGAAGTTAGATTTTAAATTCTTCGTTTTATGCAAAAATAATCAAAATTAAATACTTTTTCTCTCTTTACACAGTCTTATATTTGAAAAAATATTAGCGCTACAGAGTGAAATAATATTTATCTATAATTTTCGTTGAGTGAAATAAAGAATGGAATTTTGAGCTTAATTCTTGGATTTAAAGCCCTTAAACGAAAAAGAAAACAATTATATTCAGTACAAAAAATGTCTTACCTAAATTGAACAATAAAAGGATATAAATAAGGTAAACTGGAGGTCCACAATTGGCCCAAGGAACTGCCATTTAAACAGTCCTGTAAAGCTACAACTTGAGAAATTTGTTCTTTGGAGATTGGCTCGTAGATTTTATAAACGTCATCCCCAGTGAGACCTTGGCCTAAAATTAAAAATGAAATATACTTGAATATTAATCCACATTTAAAATATAATAATATATATATATATAAGAATAATGTGCATAGCTTTTAATTACTTCTTAAGGGTGTTGGAGTCAAGTTTCAGTCTAAAAACACGATTTCTTCATTTTACTTAACAAATATTAAAATTGGAATTTTTCTCTTTGTAAAATAAATCAATTTTTAAATAGAATTATGCTTACAGAGCGATAAAATATCTAATTCAAATATTTATTAATTAAAATGAAGGTAATGAATTTTATAGTCAGATTTTGAATTCTTCGTTTTATGCAAAAAGTATCAAAACTAAATATTTTGTCACTCTGTACGCAGTCTTATATTTGAAAAAAGATTAGTGCTACAGAGCGAAAAAATTTTTATCTTTTATTTTCGCTGAGTACAATGGAGAATAGAATTTTGAGCTTAAAAATTTGGTCCAACGCCCTTAAAATTAAATTTGATCTTTCATAGAGAACTTTTTAAAAACTGTATTAAAAAATTTCCTCGCATATAAAACGATAATATTTTTCAATTGTATGAACCTAAAACGTCTCTTGTGTGCCTCGTCAAAGAATGAGGAAATCCTCGAAGATGTAGAGGAGACGAAGAAGTTTGAGGACCTCTTTGAGCGAGATGGACGAAATAAGTCCATTCTAAAGCAGAATCCCAAATTACTAAGCGAGCCCAGACAGCAATATTTGTTGCAGCCAGATGAGTAAAACCAAATCTCGCTGCAAGTCCAAATCTCTCCACAAGCACCTTAAATATTTAAAAATTATTTAAAATTTCTATATTCCAAATTTATTTTTTCGGTATTTTTTATTAATCCAAAGCTTTTTATGTTTTTCGTTGCTTTTAAAAATCAACTTGTACGTTATGTAATTGTTTGAAAAGCAATATCTATTATTTTTTATACATACTTGCGAATTCACAAAAAGAAAATGCATTTGAAGGAAGGTGAAAAGTCCATGAAGAACAGGATGGACAAAAACGATATCACTAAGACAAGACCCTCCTTGCATCATCGAATGCATCGCCATTTCGAGTCCATTGAAGATTAAAGTCGCCAGACCAAAAACTAAAAAAAGTTCAAACCGTTATGTAACATTTATGCAACATTTATGTAACAGTTATATAATATTTATGTAACAGTTATGTAATATTTATGTAACATTTATGTAACAATAATGTAACATTTTGTCTTCTTGTTACAAAGAATGGAATTAGTCTTTTTTTAATATTTTCGAAACATTTTTCATATTTTGTGAGACTTACGTAAAGCTCCAACTCGAATATAAAAACTGGTGGTTGTGGTTCTCGCTCTTGAAATGTGGGCCCTTTTGAGTGACCCAAATCTTGTGAGAGATGCTCCTCCAAGTTCTGCATCGTCGATTCCAAGTCCACTTCTTCCTAGGCTACCACAGCTGTCTATCAAGACCCAGATGTAAATGCTTATAATTACAGCGATGCTTCCCACATACATGTACATCAGAAAGATTCCCTGTAGAAAAAAATGATTGCAATGTTAAAATTTATCATATTTTTTAATTTTTTAAATAATTTTTAAGAATTTCAATTTTGAAGAGATTTTGAAGAGATTTCAAGTGATATTTCAAAACCAAGTTTAAAAAAAAATTATTTATAAAAAGATTTGAATAAATTTGTAGGAATTTCAAAATATTTGTATAAAATTCAAAAATTTTATGAATTTTTAAAGGATTTATTTAGAAAATTGATTACAAAAAATTCTGAAGATTTGAAGGATTTGGAAAAAATTTTACAGGATTTCTGACAATAAGAATTCAAGTGATTTTAAAAAAACTACTATGAGTAGACACCTTAATTAAATTTCCCTTCTTTTCTCAAATCTGCATCGAAATTCAGTTTCCATCTCAAATTAAAAAATGAGGCTAATCGTGCGAAAGTCTGAAAGAAAAATTTTGCAGATAAAAAGAAGTGCCTTCAATAACCCTGGTGGTTTGACTTTTTTATAACTTTATATACTTTCATACTTTGTGGTTTGGAAGTCTATTTTCCATCAGGTTTCTAATTAATCTCTGAAAAAGTAAAAACCGTCAGGTTCGTCTCCCTTTTTATGAATTTGATATATGTTAGGTATTTCAATTTAGGCCGATCCGTAATAATTTTCGCCCGAATGGAATAAGCAATTTGGCATAAGCAAAGTCGGTCGCACGATCTTAAATGCAATTACAGATTCCGCTTTCAATGAAAATTACCCTCTCTGCCTTTTTTTTCGACTTTTTAATGAATTCTCGATTTTTCATTAATTAAGTAAATTATCGATTTTTTTAATGTTAAACTTTTTTCCCGTTTATTGAAAGTCTTCGTAAAATTAAGAACATCGGGAACTCTGAAGCTGTCCAAATTAAAAACATCTTAAAGTTGAAATCGATCCTAACTTAATTAAACTTATTAAAAGTAATATAAAAGAAAGAAAAAGAATAAATTATATAAAAATCAAGCATGTTTAAAAGTTTAAACACGTTTTTAAGATAATAACGCAGGGACTTTTCTTCCGCATTTCGATTCATCATCCTATAAAGCTGATTTCTCCACTTTTATACTCGTTTTACGATCGCATATAAACATGTGAAATCATGAATTTTGATCGAGTGAACTGATAAAATTTGCTACATATATATATACATTTAATATAGAAAAATTTTTATGATAAAAGTACATAATTTTACTTTAGATACTCAAAGATCAAATTTTACCATATTAAATTTTTTTATATTATAAAATACACTTTGAGTTTCCCAATAAAACGAAATGCAGAATTTCTCTAATTCCAATAATCCTCAAATTTTTGGATAAACAAAAAATTAATCATATCAAGTGAAAGCAGTTGCATTTGACATACCGGAACTAAAATATTCACATTATTCCAAAAGTTAAGAAATGGAGAGAAGAAAAAAAAAGTGTTATCCATTATGTACAATTGTACAGCGGAGAGAAATATCGTAGCCCCTGATCTTTCTTGACTTCCTGTTAACGATCTTGAAATCTTGAGCCGAGACGAGCGAAAGTGATTAACCTTCAGCACGCTCCAATAAAACCTCATATTTCTTAATCTCTCTCTTAAAATTAAGAATCGCACGAAGAACACAATTGTAAATGCAACTGAATTTGTATTATTCCACAGCCTAGAAGCATATTCTTAAAAAATCTCCTGAATTTAAAATCCTAGCGAAAGTTTCGAATTGAAATTCATTCTGAACCAATCCGAAATTTTCCGCATCATTCCGGAATTTGTATCCGAACCAAACAGTTTGATTCGGATTTATTCCAAAGGAAGTTTTCAATCCGAGGCCCATTCAAAATCAATCCGAATGTATCCGAATTAATCCGATAATTCCGGATGATTCGGATTAATTCGGCTTTCTCAGATTCATTCGAATTCTTTCGGATTGTTTTGAATGGGCCTCGAATTAATTCGTATTGAAAACTTCCTTCGGATTAGATCGGAATTAAACTGTTTGATTCCGATAAAAATTTCTGAATGATTCGCAAAATTTCAGATTTATTCGAAATGAATTTCAATCCGACGTTTTCGCTTATAAAAGGAATAAAATCCCAAATTTAAAAACACCCAATTAGTCATCATTATGCTGATGCTGTATAATTGATCTCCGTGCTGCCGAAGAACAGGTTTCAACTTAATTAAGATGTTTAAAACACGTGCATGTATGCTATATGTATAAAAACGTATAAATTGATACACGTTTTGTGAAGTGTGAAAGTTAAATTTTTGCCTCTGGCAAGGTAATAAATTTGTTATAACACTATATTGTACAGATATAATGAGGATCTTTCTAGCTGATTAGAGTCGATCATCATCATTTTTACCTCATGTTGCGTTTTAATAAATATTCTTGTGTCTCATCTACTTTTTCATTTTCTCTTTGATAATTTTAATTTAATGAGAGGATAATTATGCCCAGAAGCTACATATATATTATATATATATATGTATATGTATTACCTGTAAACTGAGGAGAGGGACAGGCGTATCCATCACTTCCGCCAAACAGAGAGCCATCATCATTATCACGACGAGCTCCCCATAAACATTGGATAACACAATCCATAATTGCGAACTGAAAAAGAAATTCGTCTACATTTGTTATCTTTGTATATTTTTGTTCATGAGTAAATTTAATAAAGTGAAGGGATAATTTTATTTTTAGAAGAGCAGGAATATCAAAAGCAATTATATTGAAAGCAATTATATTAAAAGAACATTGAAAGCGTTTCGATGCTAAAACACGTTTATCGTTTAATCATGAAAAGTGCAGAAAATGAAATAGATATATGAAACAGGAGTTTTTTCTACAGAGTGTTTTACGATTTTTTTGAAACGGTAGTTTGCAAAATTTGAGGAAGTGTGATCATCTTATAGCGGAGATAGTCACAAAAAATAACGGAGGAATTATTAAATGTGGAGTAAGTTGCAACACTTGTTACGAGTATATTATGATGTTTTAACGACCGAGCAAAGCAGAACCGTAACAAGATCTTCTATGCCAGCATGTAAATTATGTGCAATCTGCATTCCATCGCATAACGCATTCACTGATAGGATGTAAATTTTGCAAAATTATCAGAAATCTAGATTTATAAATTATTACGACTTTCTCATTTCTCACTTTTCTTTTTTTCCACGTTTCACTTCACACTTTTCATTTTTTAAATCATTTTTTTGTAAGATCGTAATTGTGTGATTATAGATGATGTTACGATTCTGTTATTCCCTAATAAGTACAACACATTTTTTTTGGGACACTATAAGGAGGCTGAGGGTGAGAAATTATTCATAACTTACAAAGGTTCGGAATGGTCCAAAAGTTCTTCGGGCGACCTGGCCCTGGCTAGTATCCTGGATACGAGGGACCTGGGGGGCAGCGCGGACGGTGCAGCTTCCTGAGCTGGAGATTCAGTCTCCTTTGACCTTTCACCCCTCGCGGGGCTCCCCCCAGGTGCACCCTCCACTGTGCCACCCGTAGTGCTTCCGGTGTCGTTTAAACTATCCTTATCATGCTGTTCATTGCTTGCTGAAACAAAAAAAATGTTTTGTTTTTATATATATATCAAATCTTATCGTTAATCTCATTAAAAAAAATAAGGACAGAATCAATGAGGTCATTAAATAATCATTTAATTTCTGTACGAATAATGCCTTTCTTTAGACTTTCCTCGAAATTGAAAATACAAAAAAATGAACCGCCATTAAAATAATTAAAATTTTGGGGATTTTTACGAAATTTAAAATATTTTTATAGGATTTTTAAAAGATTTCTGCGAAAATTCAAGAGGCTTCAAGGAATTTTAAGGGATTTCGAAGGTTTTCGTGAAATTTAAAGAGATTGAAAAAGCTTTTTAAGAGCTTTTGATGATTTTAAAGAATTTTAAATATTGTCGTGGAATTTTCAGGAATTTTAGAGAAATCAAGAAAATTTTATAGGATTTTAAGAAGATTTTGTTGAATTTTATGAGATTTATAATTTTTTAAAGGGATTTCAAAAGATTTTTATGATTTTTAAAAGGTTTTGTAAACTTTTCAAGGATTTCATCGAATTTTACGTGATTTCAAGAGGTTTCTAAGAATTTTGAGAGATTTTGAGGATTTTCAAGTGATTTTTACAAAATTCAAAAGATTTTTATTAATATTAAAGATATTTCCTAGAATTTTAAAGGATTTCCACGATTTTAAAGCGATTTTTACGAAATTTAAAAGATATTTGGAATTCAAAAAAGATATCGCAGATTTTTAAGGAATTTCAAGATATTGCCTGGAATTCTAAAGGAATTCATGCAATTTTAAGATTAGATTTTTATAAATTCTAAGGGATTTTGAGGGATTTTAAATGTTGCAAAATTTCCAGAAATTTTAAGACAATCTATATGAAATTTGTATGACTTTTAAAAGATTTTGTGGAATTTTTAGGGATTTTATAGAATTTGATGAAATTTCTAATAGATTTTTAAGGGATTTCAAGAGATTTTTCTGATCTTTAAAAGATTTTGTGAAATTTAAAAAGATTTAATGAAATTTTATGGAATCTTTAATAATTTTAATGGATTTTAAAAGGATATAAAGGAATTTTAAACGTTTATCGTAGAATTTTAATGAATTTAAAGAAATTTATGATATTTCTCATAATTTTAAGGGATTTCAAAAGATTTTTCTGATTTTTAGAAGATTTTGTAAAATTTTCAAGGATTTAATCGATTTTTATGAGATTTCTATAATGATTTTAGGGAATTTTAATTAAGGAATGTCAAGACGAGGTACATCTATAGGAAATTTGATAGATTTTCACGAATTTTAATATGGATTTCAAAATATTTATAATTTTGAAGATTTTTGTTGAATATTTTACGAGATTTTAAAAGTTTTCTAGTAATTACAACTTCAAGTCATTTAAAAGCCAATCATGCATGCAAAAATTTCCAGACATTTTGTTATATTACATACATCACTTTTTTTTAGAGAGGATTGCTTATTTCGGAAAATGCGAATAAATATATCACTTTCTAAAATAGTTTGAATAAATGAATAAGAATGATCTTATGCATATTTAAGCGTAAAGAATCTCCATAGTGTGAAATTTTTATAGCAGGAGAAAAATCGTTTTATGCCAACCAATTAATCTTACAGCTCCTCAGGAAGATTTAATGTTTCGCGGATAGACTAGCTGTACATTTCAGTGATAAAAAGCGATGTTTCTGCCAAGAATTTATCCGTAAATGATACGTTAAAAAATGATAGTGATAATCGCGTGATACACGCAACTGCAATGCATTTGTTTCGATTATAATATATACCTTGAAAGTTCACAGTGCCGTAAAATTGGGAATATAAATTCTTGGGAAACTTAAAGTTTTTCACTGCAATCTGTTCAAGAATTAACATAAAATTAAGAAACAAGAAATAACAAAAGAAAAAAATGAAAATAATCAAAAAAAAAAATCTTATAAGGTGAAGAATGTGACATAACAGAAAAATGCAGGATAAATAAAAAATAGAGTGATTTAAGGCATAGCATTTCTTGAAGCCATTACTGGGTTCGTATGAATGGCTATTATAGTGGCAGTGATACTGCAGCAATGGCAAGTGATTTCAGGGGAATGAACACTGTAATTGGCGGAATATACGCTTTATAGTGAATCGTTCGTGTTTGTTCGCATCGAGACCGAAGAAAGTTGTTTTTAATGCCCCAGGCACAATTGTTAAGCTATAAGATGACCAAGATCTGTGCCATTTCTATTGTACTCGCTTTTACTCGACAAACTGTTCCAATCGCATTTGCATCCAAGTGAAAGGATTTCAAGGATTCTTCCAAATTAACAAATCTAACCATTTCTACATGTTTGCTTTGCTTCCTCACAAAAAATCTGTGCACATGTTATTCAAATAAAAGATCATTAACAGAGAAATCTGGCCCCAATTGTACATAGAGAACTTTATGCATAGGTAATTTATACCTTTAAAGGTGCGCAGATATAAAAGTTCATATTTATGAATGTTAACATAACTGATACTGCGTTAAGACTTAAAAATTGTGCTTTATACTTGTAGTAAAAGAGCAAATGCCCTAAGCTCTGATTGCACTTCACTGCATATCGTAAATTACAATGTGCATCCTTTCAAGAAGTTTATACAGGTTTTTACTGCAGTGTTAAAAGATGGAAAATTGAGGAGAGATCTTCAGAGCGGTTTCTCGGACTGAAGTGTATATAATATATGCATGCTAATACACCAGGAAATATTTTAACTCCAGAGAAAATGCATTTATGTAAAAAGGAGTGCAAACTCAGTGCCTACTGTTCAAATGAGCATATGCAATCTTTTATTATATTCCAAGGGGGATTTTAAAGGAATTTATAACATTTAAAAAGATTTTTAAGAACTCTATAGCGAATTTTGAGGGATTTTAAATATTTTGCAATTTTGAGCTATAATTAACATAGGATTCTAAGAATTTTAAAAGATTTCAACGAATTTTAAACGATTTCGAATGTTTTCGTGAAATTTCGAGGAATTTTAAGAGAACTCAAGAGATTTTTCTGATTTTTAATAGATTTTAAAGGATATAAAAGGTGTTTTAATTATTATCATACAATTTTAAAGAATTTCAAGAAGTTTCTGGGAATTTTGAGAAATTTTCATGAAGGTTTTTGACATTTTAAGGGATTTTAAATCTTGTGGAATTTCGAGTTTTCGAACATTTTAAAAGATTTAAATAATTTTTAAAAGACTGGAACTTTTATATATTTTATGAAATTTCTAATAATTTTAAGGGATTTCAAGAGATTTTTATGACCTTTAAAATATTGAAATTTATAAAGAAATATAGGAACTTTTAGAGATTTTCAAATTACTTAATATCCCAAAAAAATCGTCAAATTCCATAAAAATTTTTGAAAATCCCCAATAAAGGTAAAATCCTTTAAAAATTTTTTATATTTATTCAAAATTCCATAAAATCGCATTAAATCCCTTAAAATATCTAAACATCCATTTAAATTTCGAGAAATCTCTCTAAAACTACTTAAAATTACACAAAATACCGTAAAATCCTTTAAAATTATGTAAAATTCAATGAAATCTGGTTAATCACTTTCAAATATCTGAAAATCCAATAAAATACCGTAAAGTCCTTTAATTATACTTTTAAAATTTCAATAATAAACGTAAATATATTTGACAACGAAAATAGTTTGAGTTTTCAAATTCCAACACAGAAATTCGCGCAATTTCCAGAAAACTCATCAGGTTTTCGACAACAATGTGTTCGATGTATTGGTAACTTCGACCATAAGACATTTTTCAAATTTAGGAAATAAGAAAAACCGAAACATTATCAATTATATAAAATATAAACAATTTTTTTATACATATATAATATAAAATATACTTTGACAATCGTTATGCTAATCTGCATAATAACTCTACGTAACTGCGTCTAATTATAGTTGTAACAATGAACACTCAAGTGTAACAAATTGCCGTGGTATTATATGAGTGCAGTGCGTAGCTGCTTAGCTTATATTATAATAATAAAGTAGGCACGTGTCGTTTCAGCAAGACTTTTTTTTCACGCATGAAAATCCACCATGGATAATTTAAATCAAAATCTAGGACATCATAGTTAAATTACACATGAATTGTTGCAAATAAAATATAATAATTATATACATTTGATGCAACATGTACATTTTTAAACGTATACATTCTAAAAAGCTGTACATATATGTATATTTATTGTTATTTATTATTTTGTTATATTTATTGTTTACTGTAATTGCGAGCGAAACTTTTGCTCCTTTTGCTCTTATGATAATTACTACATGCCCTTAAGCAATCTAGATTGACTCTCTTCAACTCATAAATCATGATTTGCGTTTTGCATGACGCACACGATAATGCGTGTGAATCTTGAGATGAATATCTGGTTGACGAAGACAGAAAAAGAAAGAAAAACATAAAGTGAAAGGCAGATAAAAAACCGATGTAAACACTATTTCTAAACTAATTGTTGAAATTAGTATAGATTTGATAAATTCGACATAATATTCCTATAAAGAAATTTAAAAGCCGTCTTAGCATCTCCTAATTATCTCAATATCTAAAATGTCACACTTGTCATTAATTTTGTCTGCTGAACAGACAAAATTAATCATTCTACATTGAGTTCTTTTGAGTGTGAGGGAATATTGATTGCAGGTACATCAATCACAATGATTTCTCTTTGTTGCAATTTTGACGGGTAAAAATGAGCTTCATATGACAGATTTTGACAAAATATGAAGACCCGTGTAATGTACGGTAACGGTAAAATTCGAATAAAAGAAATACAAGAAATTATCCACTTATCTTGTGGAACCACGGCCAGGTTTCTACTTCCGGAATAATTAAGTGATGCTAAACATAGAAAGGGAATATATAGAAGCCAAAGAGGGAATACAGGTTGCAACTACCGGTTAAGTTCGATAATCATCGCGACCTTAAAAGTTATCAGGACGAATTTCGCGAAGAACAAAATCAGAGAGAAATCCGAATTTTTTGTGCCAAATTATAAGTGAACTCTCTAAATTTGAGTTAGTGAAAATATAACTAATTTGAATAAATGGCTCATTTATCAAATTATTTTCGCATAAATAATGCAGTCGAAAGAACTTCAATTTTGTGATGATTAATATCTATATCATTATTATAATTCAATTATTAATTTGCTGATTTTCGAGTTTGAAAAGTTTTGTTACATTCTCATCAGAGAAAGTATTAGATTTTTTTTTATTTCCGAGGGCTTTCGATTTCGATTCCAAAATTGGGATTCCAATGTATTAAATTTCTTTTTGACTGACTTTTATTACTTCATGTAATATTCTTTAATGCAAATTTCTATCCAGGTTGAGAACCACTGATTTTATTGCTCTGTGTATCACCCCACAAAGTTCGAATGAACGGATCTTTCGCGAGATGCAGATGGACTTTCGGTTTAAGAGCAGGTAAGTAAACAGGTAGACTTGAAATTATTTTCCACTTGTCCTCACTTGTACCCCCCCCCCCCATAACCCCTTATCACTTGTATATACCTTCTACGGATATTCTTGTGCTTCGTAAAATGGAAAAAGGTTTTTAATGCTTCTACTGAAATTAAAAGAATTCAAAGGAATTCAGACAAAAATTTAAAAAAATTGTACAAAAAATTCGCTTTCATTACAAGTAAGTGAAAAGATTTGAAATTCTTGGGGTTTTCCCGATTTTTTACCGGTCAAATTTGTTTTTTGTCCAACCAACTTATGGTTGTCTTTTTGGGAATTAAAAAAAAAATATGATAAAGAAAAAGTGGAATAAAAAGAAGATAAAGTAGATTTTTTGATAAAATACAAAAAATCCCCGGGTTTTTCCCGGTTTCTCGATCCGCTAGTTACCTTCATTATGACTTTAAAAGAATTCGAAGCAATTTAACAGAATTTGAAAGAATACAAATAAATTCACGATGAATTCATTAAAGGTGAATTTCAGTATAAAATAAAACGATTGAATTGTCAGTAATTCAAAAGATTTCAAAAAAATTTACAAAATTAAAGTTAAATTCATAAGAAATAGATGAATTCAAGTTGAAGTCATAGGAATTATAAATAATTTTAAAAATAGAAAAAGAATTAAGAGAGTTCGAAATAATTTAAGTAGAATTCAAAATCATTTAAATTTATCAAAGCAAATTTAACAGACTTGAAGGGAATTCAAGTTGGATTGGAAAGAATTTAAAAAAATTAGAGGCAATTCAAGGTAATTTAAAAATAATTCCAAAGAATTGATAGGAATTCAAAATAATTAAATAATTCAAACAGCTTGAAAGAATTTATATAAAAATAGAATTAATTTCAATTTATTCAAGCGAATTGAATAAAATTGAGGGGAATACATGATGAATTAAAAATATTTGAAAAGAATTCAAGAGAAATCGAGAGAATTGAAAAGAATTTAATTTCTGAATTCGTATATAGAACTGTAAAGTCAAAGTACTAAAAATGCATGAAAAATTTTTAAAAAGGTAATGAAGAATTAGAAATTGCATATTATCATTTTTTTTTTAAATCTTGATTACGAATTTATAGCGCAATCGTTAGATTCATAATGCAGCAAATCAATTTCTTAAATTACCTGACTCGTAAAGGCTGTCGGTGGTAAATCCATAAGCGGATGAATGTCGTCTCGCCGTGGTCGGGAATTTTAATCGAATCTGAGCAAATTTCGATAATCTATTTATTATCTTTTCCCTTCACAGTTAGTTTATCACTGTAACAAATTTTGCTATATAATTTCACCAGCAATTTACACTTTACTGCTCTTAGAAATTCCTGGATAATTCAATTACTTTTCTAGTGAAAAGTGTAAACGAAATTTCGATTTACAGCGCATAATTTATTTTTCAGCTACTCAACTAATTAAAAATCCCATCGTTTATCTTCAAAAGTCAATTAACTTTCCTAAAAATTCTACAGTCGTTATTACTTCAAGTAATGAAAAATATAATCTAAAGTGCTCAAGAGTGCTATATATATGAATTATTTTAAGTGCGACTTTTTACTCATAATTGCATAAACACGTCAGCGAAAAGAAAATTTGAGTTAATTAAGCACAATTTGATCGCATAAATTCAATTATAGTTTTTAGTCCCAGGATTTATTAGATTCAACCATCGGAACTGTAGTTAATATATATATAACCACAATTATGTGGTGAGCTAGTAATAAATGCTTATACAATTAGTTTTAGTTTCATTGAATGATTAATTGAAAATATCGAAGAAAGCGATTCATTTTTATAAAAATTTGACTTACTATCTTCTTATTTTTCTACTTTGAAAAATTATCCTGTATGTTATAAATTCTTTGTCTTATTTTCAAAAGGTGGATTAAATTTATTCAGAACAATTTTGAATAAGTTTGTATTAGAAAGTTTGGCACTTCACGTCATCTGCGAGAATCACTACAAACACTTCAGAAACTCGTTTCATAAATTTTGATACAGACAAGTAGAAAGGAGATGAAAAAGTAAAATGAAGAAAAGTCACGTACTTAGAAGATGTTTCAAAAAAATTGTTAGAGAGACAATTTTACCATCTAGGACATTAAATTTTTTCTCTAAATATTTTAATTAAAATGAAAAAGAGATTGAAATGGAGCTAATTTTTGAATTTCTAGAAACACAGATGCACTACAAAATCTGTGTTACTTTTTATTTAGTCACCATAACGATTTGTAATCAATGTCAACCGGCGGAACTCAGACACTTGAATGATTCGAGATTTAACTTTGAATTTACCTTTAACGGTCCTACGATCACGGAGAAACGCGCTTAACAATGTCACAAGACTGAATGCTGAGATGTACAGAAGACAGAATGGAAAAGGCTCTCTCGTATCGAAGAGACATCGACTTCGGGGGATATCGTTTAGACCTTATGCTTAGCAGAAGCATAACAGTAACGGCGGTAATTACGACGAAGATGATGGCAATTTCCAATACCGCAAGCGGTAATAATAATTCAGAAATGAATAGTATTCTCATTTTAAGAGCATTTTAAAATAAATTCTATTAATCATAAATAAGGTAAAAATAAACTTGAAATAATAGAGAAACAAATCCCAAAAACAGGTCCATATTAAAAATAGGACACTTTTTGCAAAAAGTTGATTTTTGCGAGAAAAAAGAATATGGAACGAAAATATTTTATTGGTGAAACATGATTTGGCTTTGATTTTGTTTTTAATAATAAATAACAGATTTTGGAAGATAATGCGTTTCTTATAGAAATAATTAACAGGATTTTAAAAGACTTCATCAAAGGGCTTTAGGAGTTTTTAGGGGGTTTAAAAATATTTTTAAGCGTTTTTCTAATGAATTTCAATACATAATTTAAATTCAAGTTAATTTCAGAGCTTTTATGTGATTTTGCTGTATTTAAAACCGAATTTCGAAAGATTTCAAGCTTTCTCACAATATCTGAATAATTTGATAATATTTTAATAAGAAAAGATTCAACAAAATATTTTTATGGATTTAAAAATATTGGTATTTAATTAACTTACTCTCTAAACTTGAATCAGTGACTCTTTTCTCACGATTTTAATCAGTGAAAAATCTACTGGAAATCAGTGAAAAGTCACTGAAATTTTTTGTATTTTAGTGAAGATGACTGCAAATTTCAGTGACTTTTGACTGATTCTCAGTGACCTTTCACTGATTAAAATCGTGAGAAAAGAGCAGTCACTGAAAATCAGTGGAATTTGACTGATTCCGTTTTAGAGAGTACGAAAGGTTTTAAATGAATGTAGAGATTTTTGAAAAAGAAAAATAATAATTTTGCAAGATTTCAAGAGTTTTTTAAAAAGATTTAACAGGATTTTTAGTATCCTCAAAGAATTTAAAGAGATTTCGCAAAAATTCATATAGATTGCAAGAGATTTTTAAAAGTTCACTGATTTTCATTGATTCACTGATTTCCAGTAAATTTCTCCTTGATTAAAATCGTGAGAAAAGAGTCACTAAGAATCAGTTAAATTTTACTTATTTTTCACTGATTCAGAATTATAGAGAGTAACGAATAAGTAATAAATAATATTTATCTGGTAATAGAATTCAGTTACTGATTAAAATTATTGAAAATATGAGAATTGATTTTTAAGTCTAGAAAGCAAAGTTGATGATTATAAAAAAGGAAAAATTCGCCTCCCCCCTCCCAAATAAAAACGTCCTACTTCAACTATTAATACAAGTATTTGACATATCATTCATTCATTCTTGCCAAAGAATTAAGATAAAATCTCTTTCAATGTAATTTCCAGGGAAATGTAAAGAAGCTGGAAAAATAAACGGTTAACTGTTTTGCAGAATGCAAAGGAAGATGTTAAGATATATGTGAGGGGCTTCGTAGCGGTGCAATTTCAACGTCTTCTAATGACGTGAAATCAGTTATGTGTAACAGTGACTGAAAGAACGTAGCATAAGGTACTTATGTATATATATGTATATAAATTCTTATAACGGTGGCACCATGTGTTCGACACACTGCTCTCCTATAAATGTAATATAAAGTTATAAATGATAATCATAGTTAATGATGCTGAAAATAGCAATGCGGTATCATAAACACGTATAAATAGACTTAATGAGTCAAAAAAAGTTAAAGAAAAAAGTGTATACAGTAGATTACCTACTCAAAGTTAACTGATATATATTTTCTGTCATTTCCAAAAATTTCAGCAAGATGTGTTCTTCAGTGTAAAAATAATAAAAAAATATACATGGTCCAGTCGGTAAATATTATAGAGATGTCATACTTTAATATTTTGTCCTTATTATGGAAGATCTGCGTACGAAATTTGTATGCGAGACAGATGTGTCGAACGGTATTGTTTGGGCAAAAAGGTTCGACTAGCGGTAGCGACAATATACATTCTTCGCATATAGGCACAGAAAATATAAACAGAATCTCGATATATTACCTACATACCTAAACCGACACATACCGAGCGTACGTGAAGAAAAAAAGTGTTAGCGCCGTTTGTACACGACATGTCGACACGTATAACATTGTACGTGGTATGTGCCACCTGTAATAGCAATCGATTAACGGTCATCGCCTCAGCTCCCTCGCTTATAATTATTTATTCGTTTTATAGCGGTAAACACGAGATTCTATTGCAAACCTTCCAATCAGGATCAGATTCCATAAATCTCTCCGGAATGTCTAATTCTATCTTTTCTACTCGCAGAAAGATTGGGAAGATTGGTATTCAATGGCTTTGGTTTAGGGTTTATCATTTATGAATGATGTATAAGAATAAAATTGTTAATTGTAAAAAAGTCTCACCAGATCCATTCGTTGATTTCGTAAGCCTATCAACAGCCTCAGGAACATCAACAGCACGTTCCTCCTTTCCACTAATAATTCCCTCCACTTGACTCGAAGCAATTCCATTCATCATTTCCAATTTCCGCCATTCTTGAATTTTATCAGTCACATCCTGAATCACATCATCCTTAATTTCCAAATCATCATCTCTTTCACAATCTGGAAAGGTTCTGACCATCACATCAGGAACAAGAGTTTCCTCATCATCTTCTCTTATCCTCCATTTTGCTCTTCGGTGTTCTTCTTGATGATTTTGAAGATCACTTTGTCTATCTTCTCTAACTTCTCTAACTTCTCTAACTTCTCTCACTTCCCTAACTTCTCTGACTTCTCTTATTTCTCTTGAAGGTACTTCACTCACTGAATCTATATTTTCTTCCACTAATTCCTCTTCTTCGAGAATATACTCCCTTCTTTCTGATGGATTTTGATAAACTCTATAAGGGCCTACTAGGCCTACTACTCCTCTTGGAGAAGGTATTGATCGTTTCCAATCTTCTCTTGTATTTTTATTGTCATCGTATTCTGAGGAATACATCTTTGGTGGATTTGAAGTAAATCGAGATGGTGGAATTTGATTCGCGGCAGTTTGTAGCCACTTTCGAAGCACTTCTTGTTTAGAGAGAACTTCCGGTTGTGGGTTTGGTTTTCTTTTTTGGATGACACTGTAGAGAGGCTGTGAATCTGCGTCTTCGTTCTAAGTTTTAAAAAGGAGGGTCTTGAGCATTTTCGAATTTCTAATAATATTTTTAACGAGATTATGAGAATTCAGATTGAGAATATTTCAATAACAAGTTTCAAAACTTTTCCAAAACAAAAAGGAAAAAGGAAAAGTAAAATGGAAGTTGCAACATCAACTTTTTAAATCAAATTGCAAGTATTTTATTCTACAAAGTCAATAATTTACTTTTCCTCCCAGGCATTGAAATCTCCACAGCTCTTTGTATTCAGAACAGAATTTTTTAACTGATCTGAATTTTATGCTTATTCTAAACGTTATTATTACTATTATCAATTATAAATAGTTATATATCGTTATAAATAGAGAATTATAGTTTTGGAAAAGAATTCAAGAAAGTTATTCGAAAAATTCTCACATCTTCCGGTTTTTATAGGTTCTTCATTATGACTTTTTTTAGAACACTCTGGATTATACAGGATTGTTCAGTTTATATATATATTCTTTTTACTACTTAATTAATTAATGTCCTAAAGCTGTTCGACATAAATGGATTAAGTGGATTCCTCTTTTATGTCTCATCCTTATTAGGAATTTCCAAATGAAAAGATGTACTTATGCCATATATATATTATTGTGAAAGATATATTTTCTTCCATGTATGAATAGAGAAAGTATAATTCTCTTTACCTTCACATAAAAGAACTTAGAACAAATTTCGTATTCTACAAATATATTATAACAAATTAGGGATGGACGGAATTTCAAAGATCCATTATTGCATCAAAAAATTCTATTTTTGCATAAACATTTCTTCTAAAAGACAAATCCTGCATCATCCAACCAAATCTCAAAAACCAGAATAAATCAACGGCTATTATTTCAGTCTTCAGCATATACTAATTAAAATATATCATTTTCTACCCAATATTGGCTCAAATTAGACAGTCCATAAAAATTGACAATTGTGCAAGACTCATTCAATATCGGACCAAAAATAAAACGAAAACCCACATATTAAAAACAATAGCCGATGATATAACAACACGATTGAAAAAATGCAGATCAAATTACATAGATCCTAGTTTCCGGATCACCAATCACCTCCAGAGAAGGTCTTTCCTGACTAGGAAGTCTCCTCGGATGTTCAGCAGGATTTTTGCAAACAGCAGTGATTATGATAGCATCTTTGCATTGGGAACCAATCCTTTCATCATCATCTCCATCAAGGACACTATAAATCGGTTCGCGAGTGGATGCTTCGATCCATCTAGGTCTCTTTTTCCTCGACTTATCAAGATCACCAACTCCAAGTGCAACTGCCTCACCCACTATGTCACTTCGACTTCCCGAACTTGTTTTCTGCTTCGCAGTCGTCGCAGAAATGTCTGAGAGTTCGGCTACCATGACGAAATAGGTTGTGCGACAGTTGAAGGATCGGTTATGCGAAGACACGGAACCGGAAGTCACGCCTTGGACGTGCTTGCATGTCGACGACCTTCAATGAAGTAACCCCTTGCCCTAGAAGATTTGACGATTATACAAATGGTGGTGTGGAATTTGGGTGTGGATTTCCGTTTGGTGACCTTCTTCTGCGATTATATTATATCAGATCAACATGATAATCTTGCAATTACAGTTCCAGGTTACAGAAAGATAAAAGATTGAAGAAAAAGTTGTAAAACTGTGTTTCTCTTCATTTCCCGAGTTACAGATGTCGAAAGCTCGGATCTCGATCAGTGCATCATGAAATATTTTCTATGGGGTGAAAGTTAACTGTAGATAAGCCTCGAAACATGGGAATTTAGCCACAATGAAGATTAGCATATTCCCTATGCCATTGATGTTTTTTAGACCAATGGAATATCTATTGTTTCATTAGATTGTTGGATGAAAGATACTATTTGTAAATAATATTTGATACAAATATCATAGGGTAGTTATGCAAACTCTTCCTTCAAGGAATAATTTTTACTATCCAGGAAACTTTCCCTAAAGTCACATAACATAAGTTTCTTGAGAGTTATTTTTTCGATGTTACATATAACACTTTTCAATTGATTATTTATAAGGTATTATTTACAAGGTACTAAAAGAAATTGCTGGGTAATTTAGAGTCATAAATCTGAAAAGACTTCCTCAAGTTGATAAACGAAAGGAAAAGTATGAGTGAATTGAATATATAGCACAATTTTCAACAATAGATGTAAGACACTTGTTACATGAACAATACTAAAGTAAAGTGACCCATGAATTGCACTGATGAGATATTTCGAGAGTGAAGAGATTTCTAATGAACCTTAAATTTCTCTTGCCAGTAATTCCGGGTAATGAAGACTGATTTCTCCAATCCATAAGGATGATATCCTTTTTATGAGAGGAATACTTTCAGCAAATATTAGCCAATCATCCTTCCTTATACTTTATGGAAAATTATCATCACTGACTTCTCAGTTTCAATAAATCTGAAGAAAGATATTTTCTACAATTTGATGTTGATTCTTCTTCTTGATTGTTCTTCTCTCGCTTTGTTAATTTTTTTTATCCAAAAAACTGAAAATCACTGCTTCGAAGATTGCACTGACACTGGTTGGTTCACTGATCGTAAATGGCGTTTACTGGTTTAGTTTTACCGTTTAAAGACAAAATAAACTGGAGGAGGATCCATGGTGGTGGCTGGAAGTTGATGGTATGGATCTGGCTCTCGTTCGTGACCAGGGTGAAGATTAAGAGCCAAGAGGGTTTCGCCTTCCCGTGCCATGCCGACTCTTCCGCCTTTCTTTCCTTACTGTCTTCTGGTCGCATTTCTATTTTCATAGTGCGTAGAAATTTTATGGGATATGGAAAAAAGTTGAGAGGTTTATAATCATTTCAAAAAAGAAAGTATAAAAGTACTAATGAAGCCTTAGATCTAACTAAAGAATATTTTACTTAACTCTGATGATTTCGATACGATTAAAAAATATTGAAATTCATTGGATGTCATTGCCATGACATTCGATGAATTTCAAATAATTCTAGAGAACGCCAGTGAACTCGAATAAATTCCAGTGCATTCTAATGAATTGCAATCAATTTCATTGAAAAACAATGCATTTTTTATTTAAACTTTGATTATAACCGATGGTTTCCTAATTTGGACATTTTACTAATTTTAAAATTGCTCTGTATCTGAAGGCAAACAAATGCCTATTAAAAAAAGGTTTATTGAAGTCAAGCCGTTACTTATTTTTTACTTTTTTCTTATCCAGCTCTTCTGCCTTCTGATTCTAAATTGGAATGGACAATTGGACAGGCACAAAGTAATCTTCGGACACGATTATCCTCTTAAAAGGGGATTTCTAGTTTCACGGTTTCGTATCAAAGAAATTGTGTCATTAAAGAACTTGTACTTCGCCACACTCAATTAATTTTCAACTTAAAGGATATAAAATAAAATAATAATAAAGTATCGCTTAAATTATCATTATTAAAACATTCAAATTCTTATCCATAGTTGGAATATTCTTGATTTATAACGTTTTATTATTGAAAAGCTCTCAGATTACGAATGCATTTATAATTTTATGAAAAATATCTTTAATTCACTTAAAATTCTTCGAAATTCCACGTCAACATTTAAAATCCCTTAAAAATCCTAGAAACCTCTTTAAATTTCTCTCTAAAAAAAAGTAGATCAAAGAAATGTCTCGAAAATCTCGCATACATTGTTGTTTTAAAACCTGATTGGCTTTTAAATTACTTGAAAAGTTGTAAGAAGTAAAACAAAGTTAATAAAAAAAATTCTAATGATTCTACTATGTGATGAGCAGCTAACTTTACGATTAAGACGAAATCACCTTTTTCTGAAGAAACATTATATTTTGATTGCCACTATAATTCTCCTTATTCAGCTGTTTTTTCCCCAAAGAGGTAAAAATCTAGATGAGGCTCTTTGAAAATTTTATTTCCATCGTAACTAATCCACTTGATAGCCAACAGCTGCGATTCAAGCAGCGATCTACAACCGTACCGCATATAATCAAGATATGTTCAATGTTCATCCATTAGCATGGTACACGAGGAAGAATGTTGGTACCAAGTATAACCAAAGTACCTTCTTCATTCTCGCAATTGACTCGCGGATGTCGCCTATGTAAGGAAACGATTTCTAAAGAGATGTTTCTAAAGACTTCACTTTCGGCCCTCTTAAGTATCAGTGAAATCCTTGTAGTTTCTCTATAGAAACTCCAGTTTTACGATTATTTTAGTAACTTTTGCACGGATTCATTATATCCATAAAAAATGTGTAATCATAATAATGCAATCTATTCGAAAGTTTTAATAGAATATAATAGGACCATCATCAACAATCAGCCTTTCATGTCTCTTTTATACTAATTCTATATATCAAGGGTCATTTTAATCCACTGAATTCTGAATATTCATGCTAATTTAAAAAAAATCATCTTTAACATTATTAAGTATTTGTGGAGGTATTTAATGATATTAAAGGATTCTAAAGGATTTTTAAAAAAGGTTCCAAATGATTTTAAAGAATTTAACTGGATTTCAAAAAATGTTGAGCGATTCTAGGGAATTTAAAAGGATTTCCAAACAAATTACGGATTTTCAAGAACTTTTACAAGATTTAAAAAATTTCAAGAGATTTTAGTGAATTTTTTTAGAATTCTTTGAAATCTGACATTGCGAAATTTAGTAAATCTCTTTAAATCTCTAGTTATTAAAAATTATGATAAAAAAATGTATGTAATCATAGAATGTAGTTTAATAATAATTTACATGAAAACATGTTGACTGGTCTTAGAACTTCACATGTTACTTAATTTTAATTACTGCACGAGAACTTATAAAACCATTAAATATATACTCAAGTTGAAAATTTGTTGTGCCTCAGATAATCAGCACAGACATAATAATTAAATTTACATGCGGAAGTTCAATTACACTCATTACACTTAATTTATATATAAGCTGAGAATCCTTAATGTCTCTAAGAAATGCAGTGTCAATTAGTGTCTGCATCAGATAAGTTTTCTAATCACCTAGCTAATAATTTTTGAATTAATCACAGCTCATCGATCGCGGATTAAAGTTTTAATATTCATTGTAAATGGATAATTTCCCTGATTCTTGACGAATTGACATTGGCGATTGCAGAAAGGAAGATGATGGACGCAAATAAATTATAATAGAATAGTCTACCTGTGTAATAGGGTAATATTAGTAAAATTTTATACACATATATATATATTATATGAGAATAGAGAATATGTATATATATATATATATACATTATAGCATGGGATATGGAAAGAAATTGTGATCATGCCTTTGATGCATGGATGGCTCTCATTAATAACATCAGTGTGGTCCTGATGCTGTCCGCTAATGATTCATAATCACTTATATGCACGAGACAGGTAAGTACAAGACCCCATCGCGCTATTCGCAATGAGTCACCGAAATGACCAAGTGTAACATGCCTCATGCCATTGAAATGATAATCGCGCCAGCTGGAGGACGAGGAGCTTTTTGATTATTATACACCGTGACTATTGAAAGGAGAGTCCTCTCTTTGAACGAGCAATTTCCTAGCAGCGTATAATCATCGATTATACTACTAATATAATACGTGCCCAGTGTCCAATCAAGTGAAAGCAGAGAAGATGGGATAATCGATCAAAAACGTTGAACAATATTTGAGAAGGAGAGATGAGTACGAAAATTTATTTGCTTATGAAAGAATCTTTGTGCAATTTTCAATAGGAACTTTCTTTTTTAAAACTTGGACTTTTTTTAGGTAGCATAATATGTAGAATTTGTGTTACACTCTCTAAATTTGAATCAGCTATTTTATGACTTTCACTGGATGATTTTAAGGAACTTAGAGTGAATTTAAGGGAGTTTAAGAAATTTGGGAGGATTTTTGGAAAATTTCAAAATAGTTTAGGAATTTTTAAAAGATTTTGTGAGAATTCATGACATCTTAAAGGATTTCATGAAGATTTTAAGTGAGTAATTAGTTGAAAGGGATTTCGAAATATTTTATTCGATTTTAAGACTTTTAGAATGATTTTGAAAGATTTCAAGCTATTTTAAGTTAATTTTAAAAACAATTAATTTATCAAACACTTTCAAAATATCGTAAAAAAATTCTCAATACAAAAACACCCTGCATATATATACTTTTAATATTTATAATAATAATATATATAATATTAGTTGACACTAATTTGAAATGAAATGATGATTGATTGATTATTGAATCGCCTGATAGCATAACAGTATATTCATAAAATCTTAAACCTTTTACTAATAAACCTAAAAAGAACTCAAAAGCTTTTAAATGCAAATGCAAAATTTAACGACGAGCTGTTGAGTTGTGAAAACCATCAATCGCAGATGTCTCTGCATTGCAATAAAGTGCAATGACTTGGCAGAAATTGAAGTCGCGTGTATATATTAGAAACTTTCTAAACTAATGACTTTTCTCACAGGAAGTAAGAAAAAATATTCGCATTGTCGATAACTCGATATTTCAGTCCAGAAATCTAGATTTACGACCTTCTGTATCAATGGAGGGAACGCTGATTAGGCGACGATTGTCTTCCTGACAGGTGGTGCTTAAGCTCCCACAGTACCTTATAAAAAAGGTCTATAAACATATCCCAGCGAATGATTCTCTTCTTTTGATAAAATAAGCTAAGCATGGCGAATAAAGCAAGGAAATGAGGCGTTCAGTATAACACACAGAATGATACATAAATATTTTCATTATAATCGCAATTTCCGTCGAATTTATGTTTTTAGTAATTCTTCACTTCAATTTTCATAATCATCTAATTTAAATTTATATAGCTTTTATTATTATCTTCCTTATTTGCTATTGTACACCATTAAAATCACTTTTTTACATACTTATTTTTATTTCTCTCTGGATGTTACCGATTAGAGCAATTTTTCAATCCATTAAACATCAATTGATGCTATTTACTTCACTTATTTATTTTAACGTCTTATTTCTATGGCCATTCAAACGTTTTCCGGTCGAGTGAAAAAATCGATGTAAAAGATTCAAATAAAAACGGGGAAAGTAACTTCGAACTGCATTGTGAATAATAATTGCCATAATATGCAATGCATCATCAAATTGTGGTTTCTAAATTTCATAATAATGTATCAGGTAACAAATGTTCGCAGTTCAATGTTTATGATTCTTTCTTTCTTCTTCCAGTAATAAAGAGATGCATTTCAAGCATGAAATCTAAGTGTTGCATTACCCAATGCATTACATGCATTTTATAAATGATATGTAGGTATGCATATAAAAATCAAAAAAAGTGCAATTCATATAATGATATACCATTTTACGTAAATGTTGTTTACATTAGAATAGATGATCTCGCAAAGAAAAGGAAGCAATCTGAGCAACAAGGCGAAGAAATCGCAAGTGCGATGCGTGAAATTTTATACGAGGTGCAGATTCCTGTAATCTACATGCATATCCGGAGTTGCATACATAATTGAAAATGCATTAGACGATAAAACGAAATTTTGCTCTCTTTCTAATATAAAAATGATTAAAAATTCTGTATAGTAGATAAAAAAGATGTACGTTAATGTGTTATTTTGAACGTCTATCGGTTCTGATAATATTAAATTATTTGACTAAGAATAAGACAATTATAAAATAATCAGAATTTAATTATTCCATTTTGTATTTTATTAGCAAGAAAGGAGAAAATGTAAAACTTTTGATGATAATAATAATATACAATTTAATAGATTGTTTTTTCCCTTTGTTTACTTATAAAATTTCTTCAATTAGAAGTTTTCTCGTTAATAACTATAAGGCACATGAGTAACATGTAAGATTCTTGCCGCAAATTCATATGTTTAATTAAATTATAGAACATTTTCTAAATTACATGTAAATTATAGCTTCTTATCAGAATTTAATCCGCCTACAAAGCACGCTGATTTCTATACGATATTGAAAGTAATCAGTCTTGAGTTCATTTGAAACTAACTCAATTTTTAATTATTTATAATAATCATAAACATATTACTCGATTTAAATTTAAAATAGAAGAAATAGAGGAACATTTTTGAAATAAAGGAAATATAGAGGATCGGCTATAATCCCTGTATGTTAATTAGATGAACAAATTATTGCAATATTTGTGGCTAAACACAAAAAGTTAAAGTAGTTTCAGCTTTCTTTGGACTTGATTTTTCAGATAGGTACTCAATAGTGTCTCTATCATTTCTATTGAATATAATATAAATAAAATACATGTAGGTATGTATAACACATAAGAGTCTTCCTTTCTCTTATATTTTTCTTGGACCGGCCTCTTGAATAAAATTCTGAAACGCGCGTGGCTCTATATTAACGGTATGTCGTTGTTCAACTGTTCAACTACTTTTCCCGAGAAATAAATTATCCTAGATCTCGAGCCTTTCCAATTCACTTGAATATTTTGTGTGCTTACGTCCATTTTTGGATTGTTACGAACTTTACGAGACATTCATGACGTATTTGGACTCGCAGTATTTAGTAGTCACCGGATGACCGAAAAATGAAAGTTTAAGAATCTGGGAACTCATGGAAAATGAAAATTACGCCCTCACACTGAGATAATTAGCATTTTCTATAACTCATACATTTAAACGCTTTAATATAATGCAAGAAATGATTTTCACATTCTCACTACAAATGAAAAATGAATAATATTTGGTAAATAATTGCTCATTGCAAAAAATGGGTTTTTTGTTAAAATTAGGCAATGAAGATTAAATTAATAATGAGATTGAAGAATATATTACACAAACACACATTTCCTGAATTATAAATAACAAAATATAAATTACACACATAAATCTTTGCTTTTTTCTAAAAAAAAAAATTAAAATTCTTTCTGAGACATGGGTAACTTTTTGCGATCGTAATTCTACGCTAGAATATTGCCATGGAGTAAGCGATAAATTACTCGCGAGCTATAAAAATAAATAAAGAAAAAGTGATGAGAGATGATCACTTCCCTGAGTTAAACAAATACCTTTCGAAAAAATATTTACTATGTTTTTTACAAGCTAATTTCAAACATTTTTCAGAAATTTTTTCGTGAATTTTTATTGTCGAGAAGTTTTTAGTGTCGGGAATTTGATATTGTTTATTTTCGATCGAAAATTTTCCAGTATGGAGAAATTTTAATTTCGGGAATTTTCAGTCTTCCCACAATCATATATTTATTAAAAAATAAGTTTTTCTACTAAATTTTCACGGACAAAAGGAAGAAAATTACTTTTCAGTAAAAATTTCTCTAAATTTTACGGAATTCAGGAAAACTGAGTTTTTTTGGCTGCTCTCTCAACTTAAAATTATTGAAATTTTGAAAATGTTTTTAAAATTGCAGAATTTCTTCAATGGAAAGATTCTTCTCTGTTATACGTTCAACAAACTGATTGGAATGAAAAACTGTGCGTGATGGTACTGAACTCATGCATGAGTGCTTCTATCTTCTCTTTAGAACTTAGTTCCCTTGAAAATAAGAGTTTCCTCGGCAAACCGAAGGTAAGAGCCGTATAATATTATAATGGAGGATTTGCCCGCGACCGATCATTTTCTTTTCACTTCCGTAGAAGAGAAAAAAGTGAAAGTGCGCGATGTCCCAGAAAAAGAAAAGGCGTATCCCATAAACCTTTGCTCACATGTATTTATAATAATATAATAAATCAAAATTATAACTAGAAACAGTTAACACAATCAAAACTCGAGAAAAAATCTTGATCTTGAACTTGAGTGACTTAATCTGTTATAGTTTTCACTTTTAAAATTAATTGCTTTCAGTTTCTTTATTTTTCCCTGATCTCCGATCAAAATTTTCTACAAAATATATAAATATATAAAATATTTAAATATCTGTCAATATATATATTTTTATATTTAACAGCAGGTCTTTCTAATTGTATATATTTTTATTTTAGACGAAATAGTTTTGATTTTTAGAGTGGAAAAAATCTTTGGCGAATTTTTTCATATTTAGAACTTTTGGTGAAAAAATGTCACAAGAATAATCAAGTTTAAAAAATAACTTGTGGTTCAGATAGAGTTTTAGAGAATTCGAAATAAATAGATTTGAGTTTAAATGTATTTTGTAAAAACTTATCACCAACGCTAAAAATATTGTTTTTAAAAATATTTAATATTTAATAATTGTAGAATCAAATCAAAAATAATATATTTTATTATTAATTCAAAGGAAGTAGAGGAAAGAAGTGAAAGGTTTTGATCTCTATTAAAGTTAAATCTAAAATTTGAAATGAGAATTTCAAGGAACCCACACAATAATAAAATTTGACCCAGGTATTTAAATTTCCACCTACGAATCACGAAATTTTAGTTAGATTTTCATTTTGAAAACCAGTGACTAAGTTTTCAACAAAAACTGAATAAAAGAGTTGCTCATTTTTTATTTCAAATAAATTATTCAAATTCTCACGCATTATTACATTATTAAATTCTTAAATTACAGAAATTTAGATTAATTATTAAATATTTATAATAATTATCTAATTTCAATGTCAGATTTAAATCTAAATAAAATAAAGTCAATGAAATGAAGACCACATCTAATCTAATTATTAATTAATTTACCTAATTATGGAAATTAAAATAATTATCGCTTAAACGCCTAAAAACGAGGGAAAATCAAAATCTATCGAATAATCTAAATAAATTCAAAGAAATTTTTCATTCGAGTCAATCCGAATTTTAATTCCAAATATAAATCCCAATTAAATTCGCATTCATTCGGATAGAATTTCTATCCATAACTTTCGCCAGGGTATTTAAAAAATGAATAAAAATCACTTCTATGAAGTTAATAATAATATAAATAATGCTTACTTGATTTCGCCGAATTCGACTCCTCGATTGGTTGCAAAGTTGACCTCGACATTCCGAATTTTTTACAACGACTTGAATGTCCTCTGTACGTCTTGATAGGTCGTCTGAAGAAGCCCTGTCGAGCTTCCTGGTCCATTAAATATCCATCCACCCTCTGGGAACTTATTTGTCTTTTCCCCGTTGATAATCATCGATCATTTCATCGCAGAAATCACTTTCACTTCTCACTACACTCAATCGAAAAATCAAAATGATTGCATCACCTAAAGTTGAACACATAACGAATTGTTATTATTTTAATTGCAATAGTTCACTTCCACTATCGATTAATCCTCTAATCAGTCAATAAACAAACTTTTATCTATTTATTTCATCCATTTACTTAAATATCACTTTAGTTATTTATTTATTTCGTTCGTCTACTTAATTATCTCTTTATTTACTTACTTTTTTTTTTATCTTTTATAGGATAGTTATAAACAACTAGAAATTTTTCTGGATGATAGATAAAAGATGATTTTAATGAAAATTTTTTTTTTATATAGAAAGTGAAAGTCTTGAAGTAATTTATTTATTTATTTATTTATAATAAAATGGTACTTGTGTCTTTTGGTAAAAGATGAAGAAGAGATATTAGAAATGAGAGAAGTTACCGGACTATGCACGTAGTTTGCCGAGAACTCGTGCACTGATGAGTATTCTCTTGATACCTAGAGAAAGAGAGAAAGAGAGAGAAAAAGAGATGAATCTTGATGAGGGAGAGAGTGAAGAGAGGGGGAAACACATTAATGCCGATTATTCGAGGAATATGTTCTGAGATGCATGGAGCATTGAAGCAAGCATTGAAGGTTTTCTGGAGATGAAAGGTTCGGTGTCCTGATACTAGAGAAATGACTCTAGATTTTATAATTTCAAATCAAAAAAAAGTAGAAAAATATTTTAATTCATAAATAAATGAATAAATATAATGAATTTCATAGGCTTTAATTAACTCTTTTTTTCTTTATTTTTATTCTTTTATTTCTTTGTAAACGTTATGTCAAATTTTGCGCACATCGCAATTTAACATTTAAAAATTTGAACTATAAAGTTGTTAAAATAACAAAGATATTTGTGACGCTTAAATAAAAATTTATTTACGATGAATTTTTGTCATTTGAGTTTGCCCCCCCCCCAATGAAAAATTCCGTTGCCACGCCCCTGAATGTAAGTTACGGAACTTTTATATAACAATAAGGTGACAGAATTAATTAATATTAAAAAATGTGACTGAAGTCATATATAATAAAATGTAACAGTTTTTATATAAATTTTACGTAACAAGGGGGTTACAGTGTTATATAAATGTAATAACCTGGTTATATAACTGTTGTGTAACAATTTTGCTTATAGAAAAACAGTTACAGAACGTTTCTTACAGTGTTTTTTAAATTACAATTTTCTAACATTTAGTATCTATTATTTATTTTAGTTCTAATTTAGATTTATAAACAATTTCCAATAATGATAATAAATGCATGTAATTCACTCGCATAATTAATTATAATTAATTTATAATGATTTTAGGATCATGTTATTTTTTTAATTCGAATTCCAGACTTGGCCATCTAGCGGACGCTTCATGTAATAAAAATTTAAATCCTGGTAATAGTAATTCTAGGAATTGGCGTCTTATAATCACAATTAGCGTAAACATAAATACAGCAACGTGTTTATGAAATTACAATCTTATTTGCTGAAATAAAATTACTATTTTGCACCTTATAATCTAGCAGAAAATTGAATTATACTTTTAAATCTTTGGCAAACCTCTCTTACAGAAGAAAAACTCTCGAAAACAAGGAAATTGGTGAGTAAATTGATTTTTTCTTTCATTTTTATTTGTAAACTTGTATTTATTGACACAACCTCCTCATTTATACTTTTCAATCACAATTTTTGCATTTTATTTTTAATTTTATGTCATGTTGTTTTTTAACCTTACAAATACTTTCTTCGGAAAATTAATTTACCTGATTTCCATTTAAAAGCGATATGCAGATTTTCTCCCATTTTCAGGTTATGTCGTATTTTTCTCGATTTTTTTTCTGATGAATCGCCAAAAGAAAAATAAAAGAAATATTTTCTCATTATTAAAAAAGTAAAAATCTAGCGAATTTAAAAACTATTAATTCTTCATAATCTATTGTTTGTAAATCTATTATTTTCGAAATCCAGATTTTAGGACCAAACGTAAACAATGGAATTCACCGAGGACAAAGATAATCCTTTCAAATTGACACCTTTGAGTTGGGAAGAGGTAGCAACGGAATTCAATGGTAAACAATTAGTTTTCTACATTTACATATAATAATCTAAAGTTATAAAGTTTAAAGTGAAACAGTAAAATATTGATATATAAGTTTACACTTGTAAAATGGTACAATATTGCAATTCGGAACCTGAAATGAAGAATCAATTTTCAAAAGAATAAAAAGATGTTTTTATTTCTTTTATTAGAACCCAAGGAACAATCTGTGATTTCTTCAGGCTCTTCAATACTTAGTCAGCATTGGCAACATTTTTCTACAATAAGTAGCGTAACTTCAAGCGATAGCTTCGTGTTCAGAAATAATGCTGGAGCGACGCCAAAGAAGACTTCAAAAATAATTGATAACGTCGATGTTTTGCGGGATAGATTCAGTCACAAATCCCAAATTGAATGTAAGGAAAATGCGTCCAGAAATTTATCTCTGGTGTATCCAGGCGTTTTTGACGTACAGACGCCATACCCAGTTCTATTATCAGGTGATAACAAAAATCAAGATTCTTCGATTATTGACTTGACGGGCAGAGAAACCAACGATTGTTTATCACCAGAAGAAAAAATAAGCCAGTATTCTTCGATTACTGAAACCTCAAACAACATAACACCTTTTACTCCAATTTCGCAACTTGATTTGAATTTTAATTCTACAAGCAGTTTCAAAACAATTGATGAGACTTGTGTCCAAGAGGAAGAAGTTTTCGGCGATTTTGACCTTCTGTCTGACGAAAGAATGCAAACTTTGGAAATGGATAATTTTTCCAAAAATCTTGCTAATCATTCGTGTCCATATTTCCAAGGGAAATCAACTTTCGCGCCTGTTGAATTCAAACGAACTAATTATTTAGAAAAGGAGTTGTTTGAAATTTCTACAAAGGAGTGGGAAGAAAAGATTGATGAAATTTTAAAATTTTTGGAAGATTGACTAAAATTAAAATATATAATTTGTTTTTCTTCTTCTTTTCATTTTATTAGATAATGTTATATTGTTTTATAATTATTTAATGTATCCTCTAAACTTGAGACTGATTAGCGATTAATCAAAAATATTTTTAAAATATTAGCAATATAATATTATCAATTAATATTATCAATATTACCTAATAGAAAGATATATTCTTCGCCAGTTTTAAGGTCTTAACATTCATTTATTAATAAAATAAAACTAGTAATTATAATAACCTATTTTTTTTTCTTTGACCCAAAACCGCTGAAGCCCATAATGGCACTCATTTCATCGGAAGGACCAGCATCTGCATCTTCCTCTTCATCGACTTTCCTTTTTTTTTCTCTCCTCTTCTCTTTTCTATACTCTTTTACCTTTTCCTCCTGAAAAAATAGAAATAATGCCATGAGATTAAGAGAGCTTTAACTTCTACCTTTATCAAGTTATTTTTACGAAATGCAACGAGTACGAAAGTAAAAATATAATTATCTATAAATTAAGAAGTGAGCTTACCTCTTCCTTGAGTTCTTTAACCCTCTGTTCTAGATCATAATCTTTTTTTTTCTCTTCTAATTTCTTTTTATTGAAGGCAAATCTTGCTTTAACTTGTTCCAATGATGATCGTTCAATCTTCATCGACATTCCTAAGTTCCTTTGATCTGAAAAATAAGATATAAAAAATTGTAGAGGTAACAGAAAAGGTTTCTACGAAAATAAGGAACTTCCAGAAAGAAAAAGGGATATAAACAACAATATTATATTTATAAGGAGAGTTTTCTTACGTTTAGTGCCATTGATGTGATCTAAAAAGTTGATAGAATCTTTCACCACACAATCGCAGACATTGCAATAATAACCACCAGTTTGCGAGGACGGTGTGGACTTGTTAATTACAAAACTTTTTCCAAGTTTTGATTCGAGATCAACTTTGTAGTCTCTTTGTTTGAGTAATTCTCTTTTAACTGCAGGTTGTTTTGGGATCCCAAGATCCTCTTCGGCGATCTCCTCTTGGAGTCGCTGCAAGGCGATCCTCTCGTAATCCTCCCGATTCCATTTTCTGCGATGATCGTCCGGACGTTGCTGTGAAAAAAATTCAAATTAAAAATCTTAAAAAGTTCTATTTCAAACGTGAAATTGATCTTCATTAAAAACTATTTAATTTTTAACAGTGCTTAGTACCTTCATATTGAAATTATACAGCTTTTAATATTTATATTTGACTGGTTTAAATCTACATTTAAATGTTAATTCTGAACGATTAAAACAGAATTACTTTTTACAGATATAAAAAGCTTTCGATTGGAATGCTTACAAATTTAATAATTAATGACTTGGAATTTTGTACGTCAAAATTTTAATATTTTAAGAACAAGCATTTTTATATGACAATTATATTAAATTTCCACAAATTTTAAATAAACGAATAAGGAATAAAAGCGTTTGTGATGGGGAACGTAGATATTTAAGATTATTAATCGAAAGTCGAGGAATATTATATGTAAAGTAAAAAATATGTTCTGGAAATGTTTGAGACTCTATTTTACAATTAAATTGACATTTTATGTTTATATGATAAGTTTTGAGGTTATAGAAAACACGCATAATACTTTTATCCTATAATAAGAAACCTGACATGTTAGAGAATAAATTTCTCACTCAACTTACCGTCATTTTTGATGATCAAACTTGAACTTTGTGTCAAAAAACAGGAATAATCGTAGAAAATCAAGGAGAAAAAAACACTTTTTGGCTTTTTGGTCAAAAACGTCAACAACACAACACAATTCCACAGTGCACACAACAACATAGAACACATCCATCAAACACAGTCACAGATGAAAGCGGATGACACGAAGTGCCGCTAGAGGCACTAGTAACAACAGTACTGATGCCCGCGAAAATTCAAATAATTTTTAACTTTTTTTTAAAATTCTGAACACAATTCAGACAATAATTTATTAGGACTAATTAAAAAATCACAGAAATACTAAACAATAATAATTCTCACCGAACCCAACTTGGTAACTGTCAAACATAGACACGGTTTGAATTTTATCAGAAAAAGGCTCAAAATAAAATTTTTAATAAATGCTTTTAACATTACCCTTAATTTCCATTGATGCTTTCAGTATTCCAATTGAAAAAGATTCTTTTCGAATTCTCAGGCTGCAGGATAACTTCGAATAGGTGAAAGAACTTGCAGATGATGATATAAACTACAGAGTTTATAATATTGTCTAGATCTCATAAAACCTGCAACAAAAAGTCTATTTTTAAATCGCCTACGCATTTTGTCTTCATAAAGAATGTAAGGAAAAAGGGGACATTGCGAAAATTGCCTTAGAAATAATGCAATTGCACTATTACATTTAACTCTTTTGAAATTGTGGTTCAATATTTTTCTGCATAGAATATCGACGCGAAGCATGCAAGTCTTTTCTGTTTCTTCGTAAACTATGAATTAATAATGAAGATCTCCTCGAAGAAAATGCTATGTGACTTTAATAAATTTATTAGTTACGATCGAATGATGACAACTTCATACCCGCAAAAATTCCTCATACTTCTCATACACTCACTGGATAGATACATTGCAAACAAATATCTCAAGTTATAACTTACAATTTTATATATTACGAAATACATTTCATGCATTACAAAAAGTGAAATCTAAGTCATACATTAAAATTCCGATATGTATATAAGATTCAATTTTAATTAATATAAAAAGAAAATATTTAATTTATATAAAAAGAAAAATTCATCAGCAATGTACAAGGCAGATATTTCTCTAGCTGCTTTCAAATTGCTTGGCCTTTGGCCCGGAAAATCTTCAAATGGTATTCTTACCATTTACGGTCTCTTCAGTTTTTTTACTATTTCTTTCGCCTATGCTTTTGCAACTACAAATGTGATGTACTTGTTTCAAAATATCAACATCGAGGATTTTGCGGAATGTTTGTTCAGTACAGTTTTAATAATTCTTGGCTGTATTAAAATGGCAGTGATTTTAACTAAACAAAGTGAAATATTCGATATGACAAAAATGCTTTGTAGCAGAGAATATGAACCTCGAGATTGCGAGGAATATCGCATCCAGGAAAAGTACGACAAAATTGGAAGGTACAATATTACAAATCGATTAAATCATTATTTATAAGGACATATAATCTTACAACTTGTGAGTAAATGTATATGAGCAAATTCAGAACATTTCTTTCCATAATTTTTACTGTTAAAAAAAGTAATAGGTCACATAGTAAAAGTTATGGGGAAATTCGAATTGCTGATATGGTAAATAATATTTTTTACATAAGAAAAGTATTATAAGAATAGTATAATAACTTTTGCAAGTGGTCTTCCGATTTTAATAATTAAAAATTGGTGGCATTACATTTGAAATATATTACACAATGATATTATATTACATCATAAAAATATAATGCACCAATGCATGTATTATACCAAAATGTATCAATGGGAATGTTGAAAAAATATACAAAGTGATTATCTTTTTTATAGAATTGAAACGATTACATTTACAATATCTGTGATAATAACCGTAATCATAAGATCTTCAGTTCCTCTCACAAAAAATGATGAATCACAATTGCCATTTAAAGTATGGGTTCCTTACAGCCTTAATAACAGAAAATTATACTGGATGACATTTTTACATCACTTTCTGGGAGCTATGATAGCTGCACAAACAAGCGTAGCTGGTGATACATTTATCATTGTATTGATGCTACAAATTTGTGGACAGTTGGATATTTTGAAGCACAGAATAGAAGATTATGCACAATTATGTTCGGTAGAATTTTCGAGCAACCCTCAAAAGGAACAAGAGATTCTTAAAAAGCTGATTTGGCATCACAAGTCATTATATCGGTAAGAAATCTTTCCGGAATTTCATTAACCATTGACCATTGTTAAAAAATTGGATTTTACCAAGTTTTTTTAAATGAAAAAATTAGAAAAATCTCCAGGTCAAAATTCGTATAATAAAAATAGAACCATAATTAAAATAAATTGCAGAGTTGGCAACAGATTGAACAACGTGTTTAGCCTAATATTTTCTTTCGAATTGTTTGCCACGACATTCAGTGTATGTACCTGCACTTATTTGCTTACAACTTTGAGTGTAACTTCAACGAAATTTTGGTCGATGGCGATTTCGTTAATCTGTGTTATGTTTTCAATTTGCATGTATTGTTGGCATGGCAATATGGTAATGGATAAGGTATATCTTGCTAATATAGATTATAATTTCATATCCTCTGAATGAGACAAAAGATTCATTTTCTCGAAAAAAAATTCTTTAGTATGATTAAAAGTATTTTTTCAGAGCATGGCAATTAAATCAGCGGCATACAATACGAACTGGTATTTATTATCAAACAATTCAAGGAAACACATCATCTTCATAATGAAACGCTCTGCTAAGCCAATCTTATTTACCGCAGCATGGATAGCTCCAATCTCAATTAATACCTTCATATCGGTTCGTATATTTCACTTTGATCTGCCTCGAAACTTATATACAAAGATACCTTCTTTTAAAAGAAGAAGTTTTTCAACTACATATAAATAATTCTATAAGTCTCACATTTGGTTTCAGATTCTTCGTGTATCATATTCGATTTATAATTGCTTAATTCATTCTTCTTAATATGAAGTATACAGAAATTTATAGAAAACTAGATCAGCTAATTATAGTGCTGTACATACAATTATCAATGATGGTATAGTTTTTTTCATTGAGGGTCTTTGGGAGGTAGGCACTATAAAAAAAGATATTAATGGTCAAACTTTGTTTTTATTCTTGGTTTACTGACATTTTTTCTTCTGCATCAAATACTTATTATGTCCAGAAGCAAACAATAACTGAAATCATTTTACTTTTGTTTTTCAGGTTTCATATATATGTAGTAAAAATTTAATAAATAAATGAAAGAAATGTAAGTCAAATTATGTCCTACTTAAAAATTCCTTTTTTTTTTAAATGTCCAGATCAAAGTAAAAGATAAGTAAAAAAAATTACCAATTGTAATTATAATTGTAAATGTTGAAAACACAATCGAAAACAATTGAGAACTAAAATTTAAAAATCATTGATATGGCATGAAGTTTATATATTTTTCATCATGATAGTCGACTAGACGCCAATTTGTATGATATACACTTCACATAGATGAAAGAACTTAATGACATATTTTACAAACTGCATAGTTCGTAATATTGTCTAAATCTCATAAAAGTTGCAAGAAAAAATCAATATTTGAATCGCTTAGTCGTATTGTCTTCATAACTAATGTAAGGAAAATGGAGACATTGAGAAAATTGCCTTAGAAATAATGCAGCTGCACTATTATTTAACTTTTCGCAAATTGTCGTTCAATATTTTCCTCCATAGAATATCGACGCGAAACACTTATCTTTCTGTTTCTTCGTATAAAAGTATGAATTAATAAAGAAGCTTTCATCGAAAAGAAAACAATACGACTAAGAAAATTATTAGTTATACGATCTTGAGTATTGACAACTTATTCATATTCGCTAAAATTCCTCTCGTATTTCTCGTACTTTTACGGGAGAATTACTTCATAAAAGAACATCTTAAGTTATAATTCATAATTTCATATACATACTGTATTACTGTATTACTATATAATGTATAAAAAGTGAAATCAAAGTCATACTTCTAAATTCAGATATATAAGTTTTTAAATTTTAATTTTAATAAAAATAAAAATGAAATAAATCCATTCACAATGTACAAGGCAGATATTTCTCTATCTGCTTTCAAATTGCTTGGTCTTTGGCCCGGAAAATCTTCAAAAGGAATTCATATCATTTACAGTATTTTCAGTTTTTTAATGATTTTTTTGACATATTCCTTTGCACTTCAAAGTGTGCTATACTTGTTTCAAAATATCAACATCGAGGAATTTGCGGATTTCATATTCAGTACAGCGCTATTAATTCTTGGCTGTATTAAAATGGTAGTGATTTTAACCAAACACAGTAAAATATTTGATATCAGAAAAATGCTTTGTAGCAAAGAATATGAACCTCGAGATACTGAAGAATGTCGCATCCAAGAAAAGTACGACAAAATTGGAAGGTACATAATTTTACAAATCGATTAAATCATTATTTACGGGCATATATTATACCTATAAGAAAAGTATTTTTTAAAGAGTATATTTACAAAAGTAGTATTCCAATATTAATGAAAGTTGGTAGAATTATAGTGCCATACATGAAATAATTTTCAAATATATAATGTTCCAAAATGGGGAATATTAATAGAATTGTTATGGGAAGATTGAAAAAATATTAAATAATTATCTGTGTTATAGAATTGAGACGATTATATACACAATCTCTGTGATAGTAACTATAATCATGAGAGCACTAGATCCTATAATGAAAAATGATGGAGAGCAATTGATTTTTAAAGTGTGGGTTCCTTACAGCCTTAAAAATAAAAAAGTGTACTGGATGACATTTTTACATCACTTTTTGGGAACTATGATAGCTGCACAAACAAGCGTAGCTGGTGATACATTTATCATTGTAATGATGCTGCAAATGTGTGGACAGTTGGACATTTTGAAGCATAGAATAGAAGATTACGCACAATTATGTTTAAAAGAATTTCCAAACAATCATCAAAAGGAACAAGAGATTCTTAAAAAGCTGATTTGGCACCACAAGTCATTATATGTGTAAGAATTCTTTCCAAAATTTTTATTAATCTTTATATATGAACTAAATTGGATTACCGAGTTTTTTTTAATGAAAGAATTAGAAAAATTCGAGATCACAATTCGGATAATAAAATGGAACTATAATGAAAATAAATTGCAGATTTGGAAAAAGATTGAACGACACGTTTAGTCTAATATTTTCTTTAGAACTGTTTGCCACCTCATTAAGTGTATGCACCGTCACTTATTTGCTTACAACTTCGAGCCTAGTTTCAGCGGAATTTTGGTCGAGAGCATTTGCGTTAATCTGTATTATGGCTTCAATTTTTATGTATTGTTGGCATGGCAATATGGTAATGGAAAAGGTATATCTCGTTATAGAAAATATTCGATTTTTCGGAAAATATGTCTGTAGATGCTTAAAATATTTTTTCAGAGCATGGCAATTCAATCAGCAGCATACAACACGAACTGGTACTTATTATCAAACAATTCAAGGAAACAAATCATGTTTATAATGAATCGCTCTGCTAAGCCCATCTTATTTTCTGCAGGAATGATAGCTCCAATCTCAATTAATACCTTCAACTCTGTTCGTATTTTACTTTAATCTGTTTCACATATGATGCAGAAAGTAATAGGGGCAAAAAATTAACTTCTTATAAAAGCCGAAAGTGATGCACATTGTTTCAATTTTTTAAAAATGTATGACAAATAAAGAAGTTTATAATTGCCAACTATAAATAATTCTAACTGCTCTCATATTTGGTTTCAGATTCTTCGTATATCATATTCCACTTACAATTGTTTACTTCAATCTTCCTAATGTGAAAGTGAAATCTAAAGGAAACTTGTAGGATCAACAAATTATGGAGTCTTTCAAATGTATAGAGACAGTATTAAAAAAGAGAATATATTAATTGAGTTAAATTAGTTTTTATTCTGGATTCACTGACGTTTTTTCTTCTGCATCAAACACTTAATGCGCTTTCAAGTTTCAAATGTATGTAATACAAATTTAGTAAATGAATAAAATAAATAAGTCGAATTATGTTAAACTTTATAATTCCTTTTATTTAGATTTTAGAATCATGTAGTGATCCAGATCAATAAAAACCAATAAAAAAACTTCACAAAGGTAATTATAATTGATAATGTTGAAAAGACTATCCATTAAATGTAAAATGATATATATTACGTAATTTTATGTGGATATTCTTGGGTTTTCCCCAATCATTTGTTCATTTTTTAAATGCATGAAGGATATTTTTCGATGTTTCTGCACATGGAAGTGGCATTAAATTTCCTCATATCCATATCGACTTGAACCGTTTTTGGTAGGGTTGTAAAATTTCATGAAATTTCATTGGAATATCATGCTGGTTAACCATGCATGAAACCAATGAAAAGTTTCATGAAAATTTCAAAGTCTCGTGAAACATTGCAATGTTTCACAGATGACAGAGGGAAAATTCAAAGTATGCACCTAGTGCCTTCCTTGAGGCAGGATTTAATTACCATTCACAACTTTTCTTCAACGGATTCACAAATATCATAGTTTTACTAAAGAAATCGTTCCTACACAACAATTCTCACCGAAACCAACTTGGCAACTGTCAAATATAGACACGGTTTGAATTTTATCAGAAAAAGGCTCGAAATAAAATTTTTAATAAATGCTTTTAACATTACCCTTAATTTCCATTGATCCTTTAAGTATTCCAAAATTTAAAAACATTCTTTTTAAATTCTCAAGCTGCAGGATAACGCCGAATAGGTGAAAGAACTTGCAGATGATGGTATAAACTACAGAGTTTATAATATTGCCTAGATCTCATAAAACCTGCAACAAAAAGTCTATTTTTAAATCGCCTTCGCGTTTTGTCTTCATAAAGAATGTAAGGAAAAAGGGGACATTGCGAAAATTGCCTTAGAAATAATGCAATTGCACTATTACATTTAACTCTTTTCAAATTGTCGTTCAATATTTTTCTGCATAGAATATCGACGCGAAGCACGCAAGTCTTTTCTGTTTCTTCGTAAACTATGAATTAATAATGAAGATCTCCTCGAAGAGAATGCTATATGACTTTAATAAATTTATTAGTTACGTATGAGTGATGACAACTTCATAGCCGCAAAAATTCCTCGTACTTCTCATACACTCACCGGAGAGTTATATTGTAAAAAAACATTTTCATTCTTCAGTTATATCTCTCATAATTTCATATACACAAAAAGTGAAATCTAAGTCATATTTTAAGATTCACATGTTAGGTTCAATTTCAATTAATATATAAAAAAAATAAATTCATCAGCAATGTACAAGGCAGATATTTCTCTAGCTATTTTTAAATTGCTTGGCCTTTGGCCCGGAAAATCTTCAAAAGGAATTCATACCATTTACAGTATCTTCAGTTTTTTAATGATTTTTGTGGCCTATTCTTTTGCAATTGCAAATGTGCTACACTTATTTCAAAATATTGACATCGAGGATTTTGCGGACAGTTCATTCAATACGGTTCTATTAGTTCTTGGTTGTGCTAAAATGGCCGTAATTTTGACGAAACAAAGCGAAATATTCGATATGATAAACATGCTTTGTAGCAGCGAATATGAACCTCGAGATACTGAAGAATGTCGCATCCAGGAAAAGTACGACAAATTTGGAAGGTATAATATTAGAAATCGAGATTTTTCATTTTATTTTTTACATAAGAAAAAGTATTTTAACAATAATGTAATACTTTTTGCAAGTGGTCTTCAGATTTGAATAAAAGTTGATTGAATTGTATACATATAGTTAATATTATAAAATTCTTAAAAACCTTTTGAAAATCCTCGCTAAAAAAGTGGCCTCACAAAATGTCACGAAAATCTATAAATTTTTATTACAAATCTGATTAAAATTTAAATTATTTGAAGTTGTAAGAAGGAAAACAAAATAACCGCGGACTTAGCGCACTTGTTGGTTTATACCAGTTTATATATGATGGTTTATACTATAGTATTAATAAAAATGTGATGGAAATATTGAAAAAATATAAGGTGATTATTTTTGTTATAGAATTGAAACGATTACATTTACAGCTTCTGTGATAGTAACCATATTCATAATATCATCAGTTCCTCTGTCAAAGAATGATGGAACACAGTTGCCTTTTAAAGTGTGGGTTCCTTACAGCCTTAACAACCGAAAAGTGTACCGGATGACATTTTTACATAATTTTTTGGGAATTGTGATAGCTGGACAAACAAGCATAGCTAGTGATACATTTATCATTGTAATGATGCTGCAAATTTGCGGACAGTTGGACATTTTGAAGCATAGAATAGAACATTATGCACAATTATGTTTAAAAGAATTTCCAAACAATCCTCAAAAGGAACAAGAGATTCTTAAAAAACTGATTTGGCATCACAAGTCATTATATCTGTAAGAAATCTTTTCAAAATTTTTGTTAATTTTTATATGGACTAATTGGATTATTGAGTTTTTTTAAATAGAAAGAATTTGAAAAATTCGAGGTCACAATTCGAATAATAAAATTGATAATAGATGGAACTATAATGAACATAAATTGCAGATTTGGACAAAGATTGAACGACGTGTTTAGCATAATATTTTCTTTCGAACTGTTTGCCACAACATTGTGTGTATGTACCTGCACTTATTTGCTTACAACTTTGAGTGTATCTTCAGTCAAATTTTGGTCGATGGTATTTTCGTTAGTCTGTGTTATGTTTTCAATTTGTATGTATTGTTGGCATGGCAACATGGTAATGGAAAAGGTATATCAATTGTTATTACTTATTATAGATTTAATTTCTCAAAAAAAATTTCTTTATTACGTTTAAAATATTTTTCAGAGCATGGCAATCAAATCGGCGGCATACAACACAAACTGGTATTTATTATCAAACAGTTCAAGAAAAAACATCATGATCATAATGAAACGGTCTGCTACGCCAATCTTATTTACCGCAGCAAGGATAGCTCCAATCTCAATTAATACCTTCAACTCAGTTCGTATTTTATACATTAATCTTTTAAAAGTCGACATTTCACGTGAATTTGATTTTTTTATAGTGTAGGACAAATAAAGAAGTTTGTCAACTATAAATAATTCTATAAGTCTCAAACTTGGTTTCAGATTCTTCGTGTATCATATTCCATTTACAATTGCTTAATTCAATCTTCCTAATGTGAAAGTACGTACAGAAATCTAAAGAAACCTTAGCATCAACAAATTATGGTATACAATATGGAGATCTCTTGTCTCATTGAGGATCCTTGGAAGGTATATATTAAAAAAAGATATTAGTTGTCAAACTTAGTTTTTATTTTTGGTTTACTGACATTTTTTTCTTCTGTATCAAACACTTATTTTGTACCCAGAAGCAAAAAAATACTGAATTCCTTACTTTTGTTTTTCAGGTTTCAGATATATGTAGTAAAAATTTACTTTAACTAATAAATAAAAGAAATGTAATACATGCTAAAAAGTCGAATTATTTTTAAATTCCTTTTATTGAAAACAATGTCATGAACAAGGTCAAACATAAGGTAAGTAAAAAGAATTCCTAATGGTAATTATGATTGTAAATGTTGTGAAGAATATACAGAATCGAAACAATTCAGAAGGACTAATTAAAAAACCACAGAAATACTATACACAATAATAATTCTCACCGAAACCAACTTGGCAACTGTCAAATATAGACACGGTTTGAATTTATCAGATAAAGGCTCGAAATAAAATTTTTAATAAATACTTTTAACATTACCCTTAATTTCCATTGATCCTTTAAGTATTCGAAAATTTAAAAACATTCTTTTTAAATTCTCAGGCGGCAGGATAACGCCGAATAGGTGAAAGAACTTGCAGATGATGGTATAAACTACAGAGTTTATAATATTGTCTAGATCTCATAAAACCTGCAACAAAAAGTCTATTTTGAAATCGCCTTCGCGTTTTGTCTTCATAAAGAATGTAAGGAAAAAGGGGACATTGCGAAAATTGCCTTAGAAATAATGCAATTGCACTATTAAATTTAACTCTTTTCAAATTGTCGTTCAATATTTTTCTGCATAGAATATCGACGCGAAGCACGCAAGTCTTTTCTGTTTCTTCGTAAACTATGAATTAATAATGAAGATCTCCTCGAAGAAAATGCTATGTGACTTTAATAAATTTATTAGTTACGATCGAATGATGACAACTTCATACCCGCAAAAATTCCTCATACTTCTCATACACTCACCAGATAGATACGTTGCAAACAAATATCTCAAGTTATAACTTACAATTTTATATATTACGAAATACATTTCATGCATTACAAAAAGTGAAATCTAAGTCATACATTAAAATTCCGATATGTATATAAGATTCAATTTTAATTAATATAAAAAGAAAAATTCATCAGCAATGTACAAGGCAGATATTTCTCTAGCTGCTTTCAAATTGCTTGGCCTTTGGCCCGGAAAATCTTCAAAAGGAATTTATACCATTTACAGTGTCTTCAGTTTTTTAACGATTTTTTTGGCCTATTCTTTTGCCACTACAAATGTGCTATACTTGTTTCAAAATATTAACATTGAGGATTTTGCAGAATGTTCGTTCAATGCAGTTCTATTAGTTCTTGGTTGTGCTAAAATGGCAGTAATTTTGACGAAACAAAGCGAAATATTCGATATGATAAACATGCTTTGTAGCAGCGAATATGAACCTCGAGATACTGAAGAATGTCGCATCCAGGAAAAGTACGACAAAATTGGAAGGTATATATAATATTAAAAATCGACTTAACCATTATATTTGAGAAGATTTTTTATTTTTTTACATAATAAAAAGTATTTTAACTGTAATACCTTTTGCAAAAGTGGTCTTCCAATTTTAATGAAAGTTGGATGAATTGTAGTGTCATTTTAGTGGCACTTCGGTTCGGAATGTTGAAAAAATATAAAATGATTATATTTTTGTTATAGAACTGAAACGATTACTTTTACAATTTCTGTGATTCTAACTTTATTCATAATATCATCAGTTCCTCTGACAAAAAGTGATAGAACACAGTTGCCTTTTAAAGTGTGGGTTCCTTACAGTCTTAAAAACAGAATATGGTACTGGATGACATTTTTACATCATTTTTTGGCAACTATGATAGTTGGACAAACAAGCATAGCTGGTGATACATTCATCATTGTAATGATGCTGCAAATTTGCGGACAGTTTGACATTTTGAAGCATAGAATAGAAGATTATGCACAATTATGTTCGGTAGAATTTTCGAGCAACCCTCAAAAGGAACAAGAGATTCTTAAAAAGCTGATTTGGCATCACAAGTCATTATATCGGTAAGAAATCTTTCCGAAATTTCATTAACCATTGACCATTGTTAAAAAATTGGATTTTACCAAGTTTTTTTAAATGAAAAAATTAGAAAAATCTCCAGGTCAAAATTCGTATAATAAAAATAGAACCATAATTAAAATAAATTGCAGAGTTGGCAACAGATTGAACAACGTGTTTAGTCTAATATTTTCTTTCGAATTGTTTGCCACGACATTGTGTGTATGTATGTGCACTTATTTGCTCTCAACTTTGAGCGTAACTTCAACGAAATTTTGGTTGATGGTGATTTCGTTAATCTGTGTTATGTTTTCAATTTGTATGTATTGTTGGCATGGCAACATGGTAATCGAAAAGGTATATCTTCTTGTTAAAGATAATTTCAATATACCCTGAATGAGACAAAAGATTCGATTCCTCGAAAAAAGTTTCTTTAGTATATTATAGGTTTAAAATATTTTTTCAGAGCATGGCAATTAAATCAGCGGCATACAACACAAGCTGGTATTTATTATCAAACAGATCTAGGAAACACATCATCTTAATAATGATACGCTCTGCTACGCCAATTTTATTTACCGCAGCAAGGATAGCCCCAATCTCAATTAATACCTTCATATCGGTTCGTAATTCACTTTTATCTGTGTCGAAATTTATGTTAATGACAGGGAATTTGTTCAAAGTTGTGTCATATAATGCAAAAAGTAATAGGGGCAAAGATAACTTCTTTTAAAAGTCGAAATTGCACATGAATTCGATTTTTTCATCGTGTAAGACAAATGAAGAAGTTTGTCAACTGTAAATAATTCTATAAGTCTCACCTTTGGTTTCAGATTCTTCGTGTATCATATTCCATTTATAATTGCTTAATTCATTCTTCTTAACATGGATTATACAGAAATTAACAGAAAACTAAGGATTATACAAATTATAGTGCTGTACATATAATTAACAATGAAAGTATTTTTTTTCACTGAGGGTCCTTGGCAGGTAAGCTCTATAAAAAAAGATATTAATGGTCAAACTTTGTTTTCATTCTTGATTTACTGACATTTTTTCTTCTGCATCAAATACTTATTGTGTCCAGAAGCAAACAATAACTGAATTCATTTTACTTTTGTTTTTCAGGTTTCAGATAAAAATATAAGATCAAACATAAGACAATACTTGAGAATTTCCTTTTAGATATAGAATGCTTATACTGTATTTGAAATTTCACAATTAATTTTTGACTATAGCTCGCAAAATACACTAATAAATTCGAATAAAACATTTAGAGCATTAAAATTAAAATGAGATAGTATATTTGATGATATCTTTTGCGAACATCGAAGTGTCATTAGATTCCCCCTGTAAGGATATCCAGGATATTTCTAGACTTTAAATAAACATAAATTGGATATCTTCACGATAAATATCATGTGCATGGAAGCAATCTAGAACAATCATATGGATAATGAATATAAATCCTTTTTTGAATCGTCCCTACATAATTCTCACCGGATACAACTTGGCAACTGTCACACATAAACACAGCCTCAATTTATTTAGAAAAAGGGTTAAAATATAATCATTAATAAAAATGCTTTTAACATTACCATTAGTCCCCAGCATTGATCTCTTCAACATGACAATTTAAAAAGCTTCTTATCAAATTCTCAGGTTGTGCGATACCTCAACATAGGTGAAAGAACTTGCATTGTTATACAAGCTACAAAGCTAGTAATATTTTCTAGATCTCATAAAAGTTGCAATAAAGATTCTATCTTTAAATCGCCTTCGCACTTTGCTTCATAAAAAATTTAAGGGAAAAGGGGACAGTGCGAAAATTGCCTCAGCAATAATGCAGTTGTGCACTATTATTTAACTCTTTCGGAATTCTCGATAGGTATTTTCGCCCATCGAATATCGACGAAAAACACGCAAGTCTTTTCTATTTCCTCGTAAACAATGAATTAGTAATGAAGTCCCTTCGAAGAAAATGTGCGAAGACAACGTGTTCTATCCGCAAAAATTTCTCTTATTTCTCATACATTCGTTCAGAGAGTCAACTTAAAAAAAGATCTAGTGCCATAATACTTACATGTATATATGTATATATTGAATATATTACAAACAGTAAAATCTAAAACACTTATATTGTATACACTTTATATTTTTCATTAATATAAAAAAAAATATCGACTAATAATGTACAGAGCGGACATTTCTATCATTGTCTTAAAATATATTGGAATTTGGTCTCCCAAATCTTTAAAAGGCATTCTCACATTATACGATACCTTCAGTATTTTTATGTTTTCTCTGGTATATCTTTTTACAACATCTACGGTTTTGTACTTGTTTCAAAATCTCAACATGGAGGAATTTACAGAAAGTCTTTTCTATGTTCTTACATTAGTCGTTACTTGTTGTAAAATGACAGTTATATTCCTCAAACATAAAAAAATATTTGACATAATAGACATGCTTTGCAGTGAAGAATACGAAGTTCGAGATTTTTACGAATATCATGTCCAGGAAAAGTACGATAAAATTGGAAGGTATTATTTCTTCTTCAAGAAATATTTGTAAACATAAAATTATTGAAGGAACCAGAATTTCGTATTACAACATTTGAAAGAATATGCTAGTAATGTTGAGATTTCGTATCAATGATTAATGCAATTTTGTTTTAGGCTTGGAACGATTGCTTATATAATTAGTGTAATTATAACTGTAACAGCATTAGCATCAGTTCCCCTCGCGAAAAATGATGGTATACAACTGCCTTTCAAAGTTTGGGTGCCTTACAGTCTTGAAAACAGGACATCTTATTGGTTGACGTTTTTATTTCATTATGTGGCATCAATGATATGTGGACTAATAACCGTAGCTAGTGATACTTTTTGTATCGTAATGATGTTGCAAATTTGTGGACAATTGGAAATTTTGAATCATAGAATACAATTCTGTCCAGAATTATGTGTTCAAGAATATTCAAGCAAAACTCGATGGGAAACAGAGATTATTGGAAACGACATTGGAAACGAAATTGTAAAATGGATTCAACACCACAATTCCTTGTACATGTAAGAACTTTTTTCATAATATTTCAAAATACATATACCGTATCCTAATTATTCGATATTATTATAAGCCAGAATTATCATACTTATTAATAAAATTAAACTGAATTAATCATAATGTAATCTAAATTAATTACAGATTTGGAAAGAAAGTAAACGACGTATTCAATCCAGTATTTTTTATCCAATTGTTTGCGACGACACTGAATGTCTGTAGCGGCGCTTATTTGCTGGCAATTTTGAACGTACATTCTGTGAAATTTTGGTCGATGACATTTTCATTAAGTTGTGTTACCTTTCAAATTTCTTTATATTGCTGGCATGGCAGTATGGTAATGGAAAAGGTAATGTATATTATAAGTAGCACAAATAGTTCTTTCATCACAAAATATACATTTATAATGTTAGATAAAATATAATATGATTGAATAAATTCTGACTGAGATTAAATTTTACAATTGATTCAGATTTGAATCTGCTCGTATAATATTACATTTTTTCAGAGCACAGAAATTAAATATGCAGCATACAGCACAAGTTGGCTTTTGTCGAAAATTTCAAGGAAAAATATAATCCTCTTTATAATGAGACGATCTTCTAAGCCAATAAAGTTTACAGCTGGCTCGATAGTTCCACTGTCTATTGACACCTACAATTCTGTTCGTACTTTAAATTTTTTTATTAAAGAACACATCATATGTATAAATTTGTTGAAAGAGATATGCATTTTGAATTTTTTTTCGAATAATATTCATAAAATTGCATTTCGCTGTGTTTTGCAGATTCTTCGACTGTCGTATTCAATTTACAATTGCATAATGCAATCTTCCTGAGAATAATGCGTAAAATATCGCAACATAGGAAAAAGTATAATCATTGAAATAGGTATTCTGTTTTTTATTTTTCAAAGCATTTTCACGAAATAAAAATTCATGTCGAAAATAGAAATATTTAATTAAAAAATTTTTTTAGTCTATGTATTAATTTCACTAGACAAAATGTCATTACGTGAAGGCAATTGGATTATGGTATAAACTGTATTATTTTTATATAAACATTTTATAAATACAAAATTGTGCCACGAAATGTAAGTGCAAAGTAAATTCTGATTTTAATTATTTACAATATTAAATACATTACTTTCTCCTCTATTTTTAAACCACAATTAATGTTAACATTTGTAACGACGAATATCAATTATTATTTTCGATGTAATCACCTCATATTTTTATAGTCACATTTGCGTATTCAGGACTGTTACATTTTCTTTAGTAATAAACATTTTTACATAGTAATTATTCAAAAAGAGTTAGCTATTGTTTCATTATGAAATTATGGAAATTAATTTATACAGAGAAAGGCTGAGGATAAAATTTGTAATAAATGCTTTTAA